>JAVYIG010004627.1:36746-156767 GCA_035222895.1 Strongylocentrotus droebachiensis
CTCATGGTAACGAATGGATAGTCACATAATGAGTTAAAAAGACTCACTTCTTTATTGACAAAAACCATTGTAAAATCACAACATCCCTTCAAAAAGTAATACATGTATTTGTATCCAAGGTGGTGGTAGTCTTGCTGCCATGTAGAATGTTGGAAATGGTATCATCATGCACGAGCAGAATTATTAGGCAATGAAAAGAATACCTTCTCAGATCCCCACTCTTTTATAGCCGAGTGGCGACCTATCTCATATGAATTTTAAATTACTTTGAATTCTTTTGTGTGAAGCACTGCCTTAGCACCTGGAATATGCACACACAATCAATACACCTTCTTTGCACATAGTTCACAATCTCCTTCCACCTTAAATTCTCGAAAACAATGAATACCTTCTCAGATCCCCGCTCTTTTATAATCGAGTATTTGAATTTATTTTGTGTGAAGCACTGCCTGAGCACCTTTAACGCTGGTGCGCCTGCGCATGGAGCGCCAGCACTACCGGTGTTTATTCAAGTGAAAACAGGCAGGGTCACACTTCGGGTGCAATTTCTCGAATAGCACGTGTTTCCAGCAGTCATTTTTCTGCTCGTCATCGCTTCCCAAACGCTGCATGCACGCCAAGGGCTACACTTGGCACGTGTGGTGCAAATTTGTACCCAGCACCCGTGATTTAGCACTTCATTTTTTAGAGTGTAGTACTACTAATACTAATTATTATTATTATAATACAAATTTCAATTAAAATAGTAATGATAATGATGGAGACAATGAGGATGATGATTGACAGCCAGGGGCGTACGCAGGGGGGGGGGTTAACCCCCCCCTTTGGTATTTGTATGTGTGTAAACCCCCCTAAAAAAACTATAAAAAAAAAACCTTTGGTTTTTTTTTTTTTTTTTAATTAAAAAAAAAAAAAACACACCTAAAAACCTAAAAAAAGGGACCTTACCCCCTCCCCCCCCCCCCCCAAAGAAGAAAAATGTCAAATTTTCAAATTTCGAGCCCAAAAACAAAAAAAAGTGTCCGCTTACCCCCCCCCCCCCCCCCCCCCCCCCCCCCCCCCCCCCCCCGAGCGACTTTTCGGCCGGCGCGATTTTCAAATTTTCGGGAGCAAAATATTTTTGGCCCGATTTTAAACCCCCCCCCCCCCCCTTGAAAAAATCCTGCGTTCGCCCCTGTTGACAGCGATGGTATTATTGAGAGAAATTGAAAATTGGCAGAATAATTTCTAGATCTAGGCTAATTTCGTTTATTTTTATAGGAAAATATTGAAAGTGGTGTTCCCAAAGGCACACAAGCGTGACAGACCGATAAAACAAGGAATGCGTTAGGAAGGATGCGAAATATTAGGCTAATGGGATGTCAGTTTCAATGAGAGAAAATGGTGCTCAGGTAGTGATTTCAATGCTAGATGTACAATTATGTGGTGTATTAATATTCATGCGCAATCCAATGTACGATAGGCATGCATCATTGTAGTGGTTACCGGCTACCTAAGCGGATGGGGATGGAGACCAAGGGTTCAGTGAAAGTGATATCCACCATGGCCGTCGTTGTTGAATCACGACCTGTTGATCGTGGCGAAGACCTTGTCTACTCCGATGTCGTCACAGTGGTCGTCGTGTGATCACTGGTGATATTACGGTGTTTAGTCGCGGTGTTCATTGCCCGCCTCGTGCTACTAGTTGTTGTTGTTGCTTTATTAGTTGTATCTTTGTAATGAGACAGAAATGATTCAAGATAATACAAATATGTATCATGCGTATTGATTTAACAGCATCAAAGATTATTATGATTATAATGATAGATAACGATAGGTCTAGATAACATTGTGAGGCACCAAATATTTTGTTTTCATTATTCTAGTCTACTAGTGTAAAAGATGAGATATAAACGCAAAAGTTGTATTCGAGTAGGATACAACATCATTGAGAGAGAAAGAAGATAAAAAGAGACAAGGAGTTATAAGCCATATAGTCGAGTGGTCTTATCCCTTCAATGTAAACGTTGAGGTCGTGGGTTCGAGACCCAACGCGGCACTAGTGTCCTTTGCCGAGACAGTAATATTCGTTTGTCACTCTCCGTGTAAACATGAGTTGGCCGCCCAATAGGAAGGAATTACCTGATTGCTGTATGCACTGAAGATCGGTAACCTGACAAGAGCAACTTGAACATTATAAAGGGGTGTATATTATATTAATAATAATAATAATAATACAAATAATAATAATAATAATAATAATAACTAGAATTTAATTCGTCACGAGGACGAATAAGGTGGTCTGCCTTCAAGTTATATAGCCATGTAAACAATGATGATTATGATGATGATCATGATGGTGATGATCTTGATAGTAATGGTGATGACGATGATGATGATCATCATGATCATGATGATGTTGATGATCATCATCAACAGACCATGATGACATTTGATTGAAAAAAATGGGGAACATTTAGATAGCATATAGTCTCAACTACAACATACTCAAAAATCAACAAAAATCAAGCCGAAATAACGGCGATATTGCTCGCAAAAGACAAGAATGTAGAATCCAGATTTGAGAAAAAGTCATCTCCCATAAGGATTACACGCAAAAAGTAATGGATCAAGTGATAATAGGGTAATAATAAAGTAAATATGGTTGTTTATTACATTATTTGCGATTCTACGTGTTTTATATTCAAAGGAGATGGTACAGTGAAAGGTCAAAAAGAAAAAAAAACATTTTTGGAGACGCCCGGACTCGAACCAGGGACCTCGAGGTTGGAAGTCAAGTGCGTTACCGATATACCAAAACATTTCCCATAGCGATTACACGTAAACGGAAAATAAAATTCTCAAATCCCACTTTGCAAGTAAAATATGAGCATAATCCTGGCATCTGATCGAGAAATAAATGGCTTATTGAGATAGCTTATTGTCTCCGCTACCACGTACTCGATGCTCAGTAAAAACGAAGCTAAGACGACGGAGATATTGCTCGTGAAAGACGGGAATGTAGAATCCAGTTTTGAGAAAAAGTCTTTTCTTATAGAGAATACACGCAAAATGTGAAAAATTGACATGCCTCCTTTAATCGCAAAAATACACCATGATGCCTTTGTCAAAATGAAAAATACGTCGTGACTTTATTTGTAGAGAATTGTCTCAGCTAGAACATATCAAAATTTGGATGAAAATCGATCAATATTTACAGAGATACAATCAATTTTCCAAAAATATGATGACGTCATAATATGCAAATTGAAATTTTGAGTTCGGAGGCCATTATGATGACGTCATAAGTTAATTGAGGGTCAAATGAGACATGAAATCATATCTCCGACTCATAATCTATCCAAATATGAAAAAGAATTGGGGGTATCTATCCATTCTGAAGAGCTACAATGGATTTTGTATAGGCATGTTTTTGCCCATATATGCTATGTATTACAAGAGCTCGCACGCACGGACATTTACCTTGAACGGAGGCCATCATGATGACGTCATGAGTTAATTGAGTGTTCGAACGGACTTTACCTTAACGGACGCTCATTTCGTTATTAATGGTCATAAAGAGATAAACATGGTATCAAATTGTTCGGAATAAAATGGGCAATACTATGATAGACAAAAAAAGGAGATTCTAGGTTGCGTACGACCATTACGAGCACAAACTTGCGCGCAAACGGAAAATGGAATTCTCAAATCCCACTTTGTACGTGAAATATGACCATGATCCCGGCATCTGATCGAAAAATAAAGGGCACACTTGTGATAGCTTATTGTCTCAGCTACAACATACTCAAAGCTTAGCGTAAACAAAGATAAAACGACAGAGATATTGCTCGCGAAAGACGGGAATGTAGAATCCAGTTTTGAGAAAAAGTCATGTCCCATAGAGAATACACGCAAAATGTGAAAAATTGACATGCCTCCTTTAATCGCAAAAATACGCCATGATACCATTGTCAAAATGGGATATTGTGGTAACTGCATTTGTAGAGAATATATTCAGGTAGAACATATCAAAATTTGAAAGAAAATTGATCAACATTTACAGAGATACAATCAATTTTCCAAAAATCTGCTGACGTCGAAATATGCAAATTAAAATTTTGAGTTCGGAGGCCATTATGATGACGTCATGAGTTAATTGAGGGTCAAATGAGACATGAAATTATATTTCCGACTCATAATCTATCTAAATATGAAAGAAAATTGGGGGTATCTATCCATTCTGAAGAGTTACAATGAATTTTGTATAGGCATGTTTTTGCACATGTATGTTATGTATTACAAGAGCTCGCACGCACGGATGCGTATCTTAACGGACGCTCATTCCGTTATTAATGGTCAGAAAAAGGTGAACAAGGTATCAAAATGCTTGAAAAAATATGCCAAATATGATGACAGAGAAAATTTGGCGATTCTACGTTGCAAAATGCAAGTACGCGCGAAAACGCGCACACTTGCAAGTGTGCGCGTTTTTTTGCAAAATGCTTAAAATGGCCTGAAACGTATCCAAAATTAATTGTAAACGAATTGGAGCATTATAAAATTTTGATGCGCGCGTACGTGCGCGTCGAGGTGCGCGCGCGGAATTTGTTGACATTTTTAGTTAACCTTTGACCTAAAGTTGATGTATACCAAATATGGTTGATTTTTGATGACTCGTTATTGAGATATGATAATGACCTGATTTTTACAAAATGGCGCCTGGATGACGTCACGATGACCCCATGAACTTGAAAAAGGTTTTAGGAACTTGATATTATAGGGCCTGATGACTGACAGAAATTTCGAAGGAAATTGACCTTGTCGATGTCGAGTAAACTTGTGCACAAAAAAGTGTACGGAAGAAATAAAAAATAAAGAAAGAAAGAAAGAAAGAAAGAAAGAATAAAGAAAATTCTAGCGAAATCAATAGGTGATCTGTCATCGACAGACCACCTAATAAATAAAGAAAGAAAATTCTGACGAAATCAATAGGTAGTCTGTCGAAGACAGACCACCTAATAAAGAACATCCTGCAAAGTTCTAGAGAATTTGCAAGTTCAACTTTCGATTGACAATTTCGATATGATCCCAACATCTGATCGAAAAACAAAGTACACCGTTTTTATAGCCCATGGTCTCAGCTATAACATACCAAAATTTGGGATAAAATAGAGCTCAAATGAGCGAGATAGTGCTCAAAGATGAATGTAATGTAGATTCATGATGTGAGCGAAATTCACCTTCCATAGAGATAACAGGCAAATTAAGAAAATTCTGACATGTCGCCTTTAATTGAAATTTTCACCATGATGACGTCATCAAAATGAAAAACAATGGGCGCTCATCTTGTAGAGAATTGTCTCAGCTACAACATATCTAAGTTTGGAAGTGAATTAATCAATATTGACAGAGATACAATCAATTTCCCATAAATTTGCTGACGTCATAATATGCAAATTCGTTTTTTGAGTTCCAAGGCCATTATGATGATGTCACGATATACATAATGGGCAAATGAGACCTGAAATCATATCTCCAACTCATATTCTATCCAAATATGAAACAAATATTGGGGGTCTGTGGACTTCCTAAAGAGCTATAATGGATTTTGTATAAGCAGGGACAAGCATGTTATTGGCCATATATGCTGTGTATTACAAGATTTCGCGCGTACGGACGTGTATTTTAAACGGACGCTAATTCCGTTATTAATGGTCATGGAAAGATAAACATGGTATCAAATTGTTCGGAAAAAGATAAGGAATATCCTGTTAAAAATAATCTAGGAGGAATTATTTCGCGTTCGGCCGTGACGAACGAAAACACGCAAACATGCGTGTTTTTGCGTGATTTTTATGAAATGCTTAAAATGGTCTGATTCGTACTCTCGTTTGATAGTTAAATGATTTTGAGCATTTTAAAAATTTGACGCGCTCGTACGCGTGCGTCATGACCTTTAGGTGACCTTTGATGACATGACCTGTTGACCCTTGACCTGAAGTAAATGTGATGTGAATATGAATGACCTTTGATAACGCATCATGAAGATATGATTGATAATGTGATTTCACAAAATGGCGCCTGGATGACGTCACAATAATCTGATGAACTTGAAAAGTTTCCTGTCACGTCTCATGATGATGACCCATGACTGTGTGAAAATTGAGAGAAATTGGGTGGATGGATATTGAGAAATCGGTTGCACAAAAAAGTGGAGAAATAAATAAAAACTAGAAATTTAATTCGTCACGAAGACGAATAAGGTGGTCTGTCTAAGTCTTATGATAGAATTGAGAATGGGAGAAGTTATATAGACATGTAAACAATGATGATCATGATGACCATGATGATGATCATGATAGTAAAGGTGATGATGATGATGATAATGATAATGTTATATGATGATAAAAACGATGATGAGCATAAGCATGATCCTGACATCTGATTGAAAAAATAAGGAAATATTTAAATAGCAAATAGTCTCAGCTACAACATACTCAAATTTGGGAGAAAACTGTTGAATAACAACCGAGATACTGGTCAAAACACCTTGTCATGCAGATTCATGTTTTGAAAAAAAGTGACCTCCCATAGACATAACACGCAAATATGACAAATTATGCATTGTCGCCTTTAATGGAATATTTAACTATGATGACGTCATCAAAATGAAAAATGAATAACATATTTCCGATAGAGAATTAGCTCAGCTACAACATATCGAAATCTGGGAGAAAATCGATCACTGACAAGCGAGATAATCTCACTTAAACAAAGACAAAAATGACGTCATCAACAAAATACATTTTCTTTAGTTTAGATGCAAATATGAAGATTTTGTTTCACTTTGTACGAGTCAGTGTGGTATGAAATCATATCTCCAACTCATGCTTTCTCCAACCATGATATAAAAATTGGGGGTCAATGGACTATCTGAAGAGCTATTTCGATTTTTAAAATGGCATGTTTTTGATCAAATTTGCATTATATTGCCCATAGCAGTACGCGCGGATTTTGAACTTTGACGCACGCTCACGGCCTTATTAAATATGAAGAGTGACTGAAATTAATGTAAATTGTCAATTACGTTAAGAGGAATCCAAATCATGTAAACATTTTGAATTTGACTTTTTCTGCGCGTCATGAGCGCGCGCACCGCGCGCGGGGACATGTACGGACGGAAAATTTTGAAATGCTTAAAATGACCTGATTCGTACTCTCCTTTAGTAGTTAAGTGATTTTGAGCTTTTTAAAATTTTGACGCGCACGTACGCGCGCGTCATGACCTTTATGTGACCTTTGATGACATGACCTGTTGTCCCTTGACCTGAAGTATATGTGATATGAATACGAATGACCTTTGCTGATGCATCATGAAGATATGATGGATAACGTGATTTCACAAAATGGCGCCTGGATGACGTCACGATGACTTGATGACCTTGAAAATGTTCCTGTCACGTCTCATGATAATGACCCATGACTGTGCCAAAATTGAATCAAAATGACTTAACCGAACTTGAGTTATCCTAGGAACAAAAAACGGGAAGAAATAAAAATAAATAATAACTAGAAATTTAATTCGTCACGAAGACGAATAAGGTGGTCTGTCTTCAAGTCTTATAATAGATTATAATATTTACTATATTGAAAAAGGGAGAAGTTATATAGACATGTAAACAATGATGATTATGATGATGATGATCCTGATAGTAATGATTATGATGATGATCATGATGATGTTGATGAGGATGATTATCATCATTATGATAATGATGATGATCATGATCATGAGCGTGATTCTGACATCTTTTCGGAAAAATGAGGAATGATTTAGATAACATATAGTCTCAGCGACAAAATACTAAAATTTGGGAGAAAAATGTTGAATAACAACCGAGATACTGGTCAAAACCCATTGTCATGCAGATTCATGTTTTGAAAAAAGTGACCTCCCATAGACATAACACGCAAATATGACAAATTATGCATTGTCGCATTTAATCGAATATTTAACTATGATGACGTCATCTAAATGAAAAATAAATAACATATTTCTGATAGAGAAGTATCTCAGCTACAACATATCAAAATCTGGGAGAAGATCGATCACTGATAAGTGAGATAATCTCAAATAAACAATGACAAAAATGACGTCATCAACAAAATACATTTGTTTGAGTTTAGATGCCAATATGATGACTTTGTTTCACTTTGTACGAGTCAGGGTGGAATGAAATCATATCTCCAACTCATGCTTTCTCCAACCATGATATAAAAATTGGGGGTCAATGGACTATCTGAAGAGCTATTTCGATTTTTAAAATGGCATGTTTTTGATCAAATTTGCATTATATCGCCCATAGCAGTACGCGCGGATTTTGAACTTTGACGCACGCTCACGGCCTTATTAAATATGAAGAGTGACTGAAATTAATGTAAATTGTCAATTACGTTAAGAGGAATCCAAATCATGTAAACATTTTGAATTTGACCTTTTCCGCGCGTCATGAGCGCGCGCAACGCGCGCGGGGACATGTACGGACGGAAAATTTTGAAATGCTTAAAATGACCTGATTCGTACTCTCCTTTAGTAGTTAAGTGATTTTGAGCTTTTTAAAATTTTGACGCACACGTACGCGCGCGTCATGACCTTTATGTGACCTTTGATGACATGACCTGTTGACCCTTGACCTAAAGTATATGTGATATGAACATGAATAACCTTTGCTAATGCATCATGAAGATATGATGGATAATGTGATTTCACAAAATGGCGCCTGGATGACGTCACGATAATATGATGACCTTGAAAATGTTCCTGTCACGTCTCATGACAATGACCTATGACTGTGCTAAAATTGAATCAAATTGACTTAACCAAACTTGAGTTATCCGGGGCACAAAAAACGGGAAGAAATAAAAATAAATAAAGAAAATTCTGACGAAATCAATAGGTGGTCTGTTGATAACAGACCACCTAATAAATAAATAAATAAAGAAAATTCTGACGAAATCAATAGGTGGTCTGTTGATAACAGACCACCTAATAAAGAAAATTCTGACGAAATCAATAGGTGGTCTGTTGTTAACAGACCACCTAATAAAGAAAATTCTGACGAAATCAATAGGTGGTCTGTCGTTGACAGACCACCTAACTAGAAATTTAATTCGTCACGAAGACGAATAAGGTGGTCTGTCTTCAAGTCTTATAAAAGATTATAATATTTACTATATTGAAAAAGGGAGAAGTTATATAGACATGTACACAATGATGATTATGATGATGATGATCTTGATAGTAATGATTATGATGATGATGATCATGATGATGTTGATGAGGATGATTATCATCATTATGATAATGATGATGATCATGATCATGAGCGTGATTCTGACATCTTATCGGGAAGATGAGGGGTGATTTAGATAACATATAGTCCCAGCGACAACATGCTAAAATTTGGGAGAAAACTGTTGAATAACAACCGAGATACTGGTCAAAACACATTGTCATGCAGATTCATGTTTTAAAAAAGTGACCTCCCATAGACATAACACGCAAATATGAAAAATTATGCATTGTCGCATTTAATCGAATATTTCACTATGATAACATCATCTAAATGAAAGATAAATAACATATTTCTGATAGAAAATTATCTCAGCTACAACATATCAAAATCTGGGAGAAAATCGATCTCCGATAAGTGAGATAATCTCAATTAAACAACGACAAAAATGACGTCATCAACAAAATACATTTGTTTGAGTTTAGATGCCAATATGACGACTTTGTTTCACTTTGTACGAGTCAGAGTGGTATGAAATCATATCTCCAACTCATGCTTTCTCTAACCATGATATAAAAATTGGGGGTCGACGGACTATCTGAAGAGCTATTTCGATTTTTAAAATGGCATGTTTTTGATCAAATTTGCATTATATTGCCCATAGCAGCTCGCGCGGATTTTGAACTTTGACGCGCGCTCACGGCCTTATGAAAGGTCGAGAGTGACTGAAATTCATGTAAATTGTCATTTACGGTAAGAGGAATCTAAATCTTGTAAAAAAAAATGAATTTGACCATTTCCGCGCGTTGTGAGCGCGCGCAACGCGCGCGGGGACACAAACGGACGGAAAATGTTGAAATGCTTAAAATGACCTGATTCGTACTCTCGTTTAATAGTTAAGTGATTTTGAGCATTTTAAAATTTTGACGCGCGCGTACGTGCGCATCATGACCTTTATGTGACCTTTGATGACATGACTTGTTGACCCTTGACCTGAAGTATATGTGATATGAATATGAATGACCTTTGCTGATGCATCATGAAGATATGATGGATAACGTGATTTCACAAAATGGCGCCTGGATGACGTCACGATAAATTGATGACCTTGAAAATGTTCTTGTCACGTCTCATGGCAATGACCTATGACTGTGCAAAAATTGAATGAAATTGACGATACCGAACTTGAGTTATCCTAGGCACAAAAAAGTGTAGGAAATAAATAAAAATAAATAAATAATAAAGAAAATTCTGACGAAAACAATAGGTGATCTGTTTTCAACAGACCACCTAATAAATAATAAATAAATAAAGAAAGAAAATTCTGACGAAATCAATAGGTAGTCTGTCGAAGACAGACCACCTAATAATAATAATAATAATGATAATAACAATAATTATGATAATAATAGCATAATATTATCCATAATAACATTATGGAGACGATGACGATGATGATCAATAGCGATGATAGTAATGAGAGAAATATGAAAATGGCGAAATGGTTTGTACATCCCATCCTTCAATTATGAACTTTACCCGTTATTTTATTGCTTGTGATAGTAATTAAATCATATGTTAATAAATTGAATGACCAAATTAATTTCATGATTTGTTTTGTTTCGCTTCCAAATTAAAATAATACACACATAAATGCACAATAAGTACAGAGCCATGCACAAACATAAAGCATTATCGCTCAACACTTCACTACGAATGCGTACCAGAGATACTACCACTTTCGACAATGAAGTTTGATTTGCAGGAATCGTTTGATGTGTTTTTACAAATTTAAAGGGTAAAAACATTTAATAAAAAAACAAAAGGTGAGAGAGTGTATAATTATAGGCATTAGATGTATGTGGCTTTCTCTCTATGGAAATCGAAGCCATCAGTTTGTACAGAGCAAATGGGCTGATGTCAAACACTTGATACTTGAAGAGGTAATCCCTGAAGCAGCTTTTCCAAGCTGTACTGGGGTGGGATGTGTTGTGACAGCAGGTGAAGGTGCAGACAACAAAAGGGTGTACAATTTATATATACAGTAAAACAGTGACGTGCAAGTGAAAACTCGTGCAGCTATATGGTTTACAGCATTCTGGAACCTACAGGAGGTTCCAACCCTCTGATGACAGGGAGGGTGTTCATTTGAAAAGCAGCAACTGTTGGGGCAGATGATTCCAGATGCGAATGGTCCGGGGGTACAATGAGTAGTTGTAGGAGTATATTGTTGCCTCAGGAACAGAGAGCTTGAGTGTGTGGTCTCTTCTGCTGATGTATGTAGCTTTGGTTATGAAGTGAGGAAGATAAATATTGACTAGCTGGCGATGTATTCTAAAGAGCATGGCGCTCTGTGCAAGAAGACGACGTGTGTGCAGTTGATCCCATCCCAGCTGGGAAACAAGCCTTGTAGCTGACGTGGATCTTCAGTAGTCGCTGAAGACCAAATGAGCAGCTGTTTTCTGTACCTTTCCCAGACCTTCGGCAGCACCAGAAGTGTGAGGGTTCCAAACTTCAGCGCCATACTCTAGCTGCGGTAGAACCAGGGCTGTATACGCTCGTGAATTCACATCCTTGGAGCATGATGACAGGGTTCTCCGCAGCAACCTAAGGCTTTTGTTGGCCTTGTTCAGTAAGAGTTGGCGGTGTGTATTCCATCGAAGGTCCTTGGTTAAAGTTACCCCAAGATACTTGTACTTGTCTATCCTGGGTGTTATCTCGTTGGAAATCTGGTAGTCATGCTATGGGTGTTCTTTTCCTCGTGAGGGTAAGGGAGGCGCACTTTTTGACATTGAAAGCCATGAACCATTTCGCTGACCAGTCAGACAAGGTTTGAAGGTCTTGCTGAAAGGTGGAGATGTCATTCTTAGTGTGAATTTCTCTGTAAATCAAACTATCGTCAGCGAAAAGACGCATCTCTGATATCTGCAGGATCGACTGGATATTTGCAGCGATGTCGTTGATGTACAGCAAAAAAAGTGCTGGTCCGATCACCGAACCTTGAGGTACCCCAGAGGTAACAGGCATCCAAGATGACCGGGAGCCCTTGACAACAACTGCTTGCTGCCTGTTGGAAAGTAACGACATAATCCAGTGTAATGTTTCTCCTCTTATGCCATAATGCTCGAGCTTGGTCTGCAAGTGACGATGAGGTACTCGGTCGAAAGCTTTTGGAAGTCAAGGAAGATGTCATCTGTCTTGTCTCTGGATTGTAAGGTATGTAAGCAATCCTGGGTGGCAGAGATTAATTTTGGTGGTGGTTGAAAGTTTCTGCCGAAATCCATGTTGGTCGTATACCAGGATGTTGTTGGCAGCTACATGTTTCGAGAAATAGCTGAGCACTATGTGTTCCATTAGCTTGTTGCAGATGCAGGTCAGAGAAGTAGGTCTGTAATTTCCTGGATCGCACTTATCACCGGACTTGTGGATCAGTGTTACCAATGCATGCTGTCATTCAGCTGGAACAGTGCCAGAGTTGTAGCTCTGCTGAATAGGGAATCTTAAGGCAGAAGCAATCTCGTCAGCTACAAGCTTGAGGAGTTTAGGTGGAAGTTCATCTGGCCCACAAGCTTTGGATGGGTTGAGATTTGACAGCTGCTTTGCCACACCAGGACGATGAATGTGTAGATGGCCGATTTGAGGAAAGTACGAGGAACCTTATACGAGCATGACAAACCTGTTGGTTGGTGAATACTGAGTGGAAGAAAGAATTGAGACACTCTGCTTTGTCTTTGTTGGTCGTGTGGATGCCTTTGTCAGATCTAAGCGATGGTATTTCCATATTCTTAGTCCGACAATGCTTGACATAGGACCAATAGGTCTTGGGATTCCCTTGGAAACTATTCCCTATGATACATGTTGTTCACGTAATCGTGGTGTGCTTGGTGAACTAGTTTCGCTTCGAATCCACTTTGCGGTGCTGTCTGAAAGCCTTCCATTTTGACGTACTGGGGTTTCTACGGGCATTCTTAAAGAGCCTATCACGCTTTCTCACTTTTCGTTTGAGGTCGGTGGTGATCCACGGAAGGTGTCGCCGGGATTTGCTCATTTTTGATGGTATCAAATCCTCCATACACTTCTTGAGGAACGAAGATATCCTCTTCCTGTTCTCATCTACAGTTTGGAGCTCTGGAGATGAAAGGAAGAAATCGATTAAAAACTTTCCAACAGTTTCTTTAATGATCGGTGGAATTGGTATATTTTCCTGGGAGGCCGGGGCACGGGCTGTTTTCGGATTTCCTGAAAAGATAAAAGACACAATGTTGTGGTCTGATATGCCAGGATGAATGGATAAATCTGTAATGAGGCCCGGGTTGGACGTCAAAAGACGTCAAAAGAAGATCCAGGTTGTTACTAGACGCAGGACGGGTTACATCCCTTACCAGTTGTGTCAGTGAGAATTCCAATAAGGTGTCAAGCAAAATTTGATGGATGCTTGTACGGTTTGGATTGGTATGTGAGCAGGATTCCCAGTCGATGTCTGGAAGATTGAAATCTCCTCTAATGATGATGTTAGAGTGACTTCTTCTATGGAGAGTTGGAGTTCCTCGTCGCTTGCTTTCCGTTACTTGGGGGACGGTAAAAGCTTTCTTTAAATAACGGTTTTGCGTTGGTAACATATTGCTCCGATTGTCTCATTTTCGCCAGCACAAACGTAGCTAGTTCGCGTATTTAGCAGACGGCAATCGGCGGATCAGACGACACTTGATAGTGATTTTGTATGTGAGATTGCTTTGCTAAATATGAAATACAAGAATCAAAATACAAAAATAAACCTACCAAACTACATAATACAATGAAATACTTGACTGAAAGAAAGGGAGTTTGATGTGGTGCACAATTGCACCCCTCAGTTAATAATCGAATAGTCCATGGTGTTCATGAATATTCATGTTTTTGCTTACCTCGGCAAAATGCTTGCCTATACTAAATGGAAATATTACGGTGGGGGGGGGGGGTTGGAAGAAATGGACATAATGAACAAATCAGAACTGATCTATGATAATTCATGCTTCTTATCCTTCGTGTGCTTGACTTATAACCTTACAATCGCGTGGTAAATTGAGTCCAAAGTTCGACTTGTTGTACATTTGTTATATAGGCAATGGCGAGCTTGCAACCTATTTGATCAAATTACGGTGAGTGAACTTTCAAAAGTCAATGGTACATGAGGGTTCCAATGAAAGAGCTAGTGATAACGTACGTCGGGGTGGATGTGCTTTTCGTTTAAACAAATAAAATTTGTAACGATTTGTTTTGTAAAAGTCCATAGGCTAACGTACATCGTAGGCTGATGACTTTGCCGATAGGGGGCGTTCTCAAATGAGACTAAACGGAGCTATATGATTGTAAGTTACACCAGATGATTTCGCTATTTGAGTCGAACTCCGGAAAAGTTGGTTAAGATGAGAGACTCATGTACTGCTACAAAGACGGTTGTTTCGACATTTCCGGAAAACTGTGTAATTAATAGGAAATACACTGTAAGTAGGGGTTGTCTCGTCAAGCTTAGATTCGCAATCAAAGATCACATCTGGCTTGTGATGACTAATCATTGCTTGGAATCAAGAGTATTTTGCAGAATTGTTGAAACTGTTGCAATTGATAATGATGCCCTTCAGGATCTTCCTGCGGTGTTTAGATGGCGAGAAGTGAGGGCGTGGTGGTAGCCTCGATGCATGACCACATGACGCCGAAATTGGTGTTGACGTCTGACAATGATATTGGGAATCATCAGTTGTGTCGCTGATGCTTACCTTGGTACACCTGGATAAACTGCCTCACTCCACCGCAAAACCTCTGGAGCACATGATCATCACATTGTTTCGCATCAGACTGATCTATACAGGCGAACTCTCTGCAATAACAGGTATTGCCAAATTCTAAAGCAACATTACGAAAATGGTCTATACAAACACAATTGCCCCCAAATGACACCAAATCAGTCGATTTGGAGTAGGCATGGTAAAGTGATTAAGGCAATTGTGGAAGCGGTGCTAGATAAGCTTACCTTGGTACACCTGAATAAATCCACTCCCACCGCAAAACCTCTCGGGCAAAAGATCTTCCTGACACGGTATACCGCATTTATCATCACATCGTTTCGTATCAGACTGATCCATCCAGTCGAACTCTCCGCAATAACAGGTATCCCCAAATTCTAAAGCAGCAAACGTAGAGCTTCCATTACTGCAAGCTTCTGTGCATTCGTTAATGCTTGAAATAGTGAAAGAAGTTGTGTTCTTGAAACAAGCGCTTTCATAACATCCAATGTAAGGAAAATCTGAAAAAGAAGAAGAAAATGTATTCAGGAACATGATAACAACAACAACAACAACGACGAGAATAGTATTGATAATACAACAAAATAAGGTTTTTGCTAAAGATGATGATAACACAGAATTTACAATAATTGTGTTAGTTTTGTTGTTGGTTAATTCCCAGACTTTTTGAAAGAATCTTGAATTAAAAAAGAGAGAATATTATAAGCATTAAAAAAAGGAATGTAAGTTTTTTAATGTTAGTTTTTTTTTTATGTATTACCGTGCGTTGACGCAGGGAAAACTTGCATTTTCTATTCCCATTTGCGGGGACAAATGTCACCAGGACTTTCATTCTTCGTTTTAGTTGATGATGAATATAATAAATAACACTAAGACTGGATAATTTCATGCCAATGATGATGATGATAAGCATTTGATAGACGGGTAAATATATATTTAGAAAATGAGAGGAAGAGAAATACAGTGGGATAAAGGGATTAACTGAGCATTTACTGTGTAAACGTTATACTAAAAGGGGCAGTATAAGCTTGTATACACGTTATACCAAACAAAGGGACAGTAACTGGTTTAAACGTTACACCAAACAAAGGGACATTAACTTGTATAAACGTTACACTAAACAAATGGGACAGCGAAGGGGCAGTGACTGGTATAAACGTACCAAACATAGGGGAAGTGACTGGTATAAACATACCAAACATAGGGGAAGTGACTGGTATAAACATACCAAACAATGGGGCATGCAGTGACTGGTATAAGCTTTTTACCAAACAGTGGGGGCAGTGACTGGTATAAACGTTAAACCAAACAAAGGGGTATGTATGGGTTTAAACGTTACACCGAACAAAGGGACAGTCGCTGTAAAAAGGGGCTCTATTAACTTGTATACACGTTATACCGCACAAAGGAACAGTAACTTGTATAAACGTTACACAAAACAAATGGGACAGAGACTGGTATAAACGTTATACCAAACAAAGGGGCAGTAACTGGTATAAACGTTATAACAAAGAAAGGGACAGTAACTGGTTTAAACGTTTCACCAAACAAAGGGGCAGTGACTGGTATCAGTGGCGGATCCAGGGGGGGGGGGGCGGGCCCCTCCACCCCCCCCCCCCCTGGCAAAAAAAAGGTCCCCACCAGAGCCGTAAAGCGGACGGCTGGATGCTAATCTGACGGTAATTTAATGCTTAAAACCCCTGAGCTTTTGGGGTCTCGGCCCCCTGGACCTCATGCCAATTAGTGTCCTGCCAGTGTCACAAATAAGGTATCAAAATATGTTCATCTGACCGTAATTAAATGCCTAAAACCCCTAAGTTTCCGGGGCTCCACCCCTCGGCCCCACCAAGGGCCCTAAGGTGGGCCCCTGCATGCTTGTCTGGCCGTTATAAAATTCCTAAAACTCCTGAGCTTCTGGGGACTCCACCCCCTGGACCCCACGCCAAATAGTTACCTGCCAGTGTCACAAATAAGGTTTAATTATGCTCATCTGACGTAATTAAATGCCTGAAGCCCTGAGCTTCCGGGGCTCTGCCCCCCCCCCCCGAACCCAACCTATGGCCCTAAGGCGGGCCACTGGATGCTCATCTGACCGTAATCTATTGTCTAACACCCATGAGCCTCCGGGGGCTCCACCTCCTGGACCCCACACCAATTCGTCACCTGCAAGTTTCACAAATAAGGTATAAAATAATGCTCATCTGACGATAAAATGATGTATGAACCCCTGAGCTTTTGAGGGCTCCGCCCCTGGACCCAACACCAATTTGTGTCCTGCCAGTGTAACAAATATGGTATCGAAATATGCTCATCTGACCGTAATGTATTGCTTTAAACCGCTGAGCTTCTGGGGGCTCCACCCCCTGGACCCTACGCCAATTCGTGTCCTGCCAGTGTCACAAATAAGGGAAAAAAATATGCTCATCTGACGGTTATTTATTGCCCAAAACCCCTGAGCTATCGGGGGCTCCGCCCCTTGGACCCCACGCCAATTCGCGACCTGCCAGTGTCTGGTATAAACATTATACCAAACAAAGGTACAGTAACTGGTTTAAACGTTACACCGAACAAAGGAACAGTAACTTGTATAAACGTTACACAAAACAAATGGGACAGAGACTTGTATAAACGTTATACCAAACAAAGGGGCAGTAACTGGTATAAACGTTATAACAAAGAAATGGACAGTGACTGGTATAAACGTTACACCAAACAAATGTGACAGCGACTGGTATAAACGTTATAAAAAACAAAGGGACAGTGACTGGTATAAACATTATACCAAACAAAGGGACAGTGACTAGTATAAACGGTACACAAAACAAAGGGACAGTGACTGGTATAAACGTTATACCAAACAAAGGGACAGTGAATGGTATAAACGTTATACCAAACAAAGGGACAGTGACTGGAATAAACGTTATACCAAACAAAGGGACAGTGACTGGTATAAACGTTATACCAAACAAAGGGACAGTGACTGGTATAAACGTTATACCAAACAAAGGGAAAGTGACTGGTATAACAATTTTTACCAAACAAAGGGACAGTGACTGGTATAAACGTGATACTAAACAAAGGGACAGTGACTGGTATAAACGTTATACCAAACAAAGGGACAGTGACTGGTATAGACGTTGTACCAAACAAAGGGGCAGTGACTGGTATAAACGTTATACCAAAAAAGGGGACAGTGACTGGTATAAACGTTACACCAAACAAAGGGACAGTGTCTGGTATAAACGTTATACCAAACAAAGGGACAGTGACTGGTATAGACGTTATACCAAACAAAGGGGCAGTGACTGGTATAAACGTTATACCAAACAAAGGGACAGTGACTGGTATAAACGTTATACCAAATAAAGTGGCAGTGACTGGTATAAACGTTATACCAACAAAAGGGACAGTGACTGGTATAAACGTTATACCAAACAAAGGGACAGTGACTGGTATAAACGTTATACCAAACAAAGGAACAGTGACTGGTATAGACGTTATACCACACAAAGGGGCAGTGACTGGTATAAACGTTATACCAAACACAGGGACAGTGACTGGTATAAACGTTATACCAAACAAAGGGACAGTGACTGGTATAAACGTTATACCAAAATAAGGGCATTTATAGGTAAAGACATTATACTAACAAACTTGGCACTAATTGTTAGTTTATATTTATAAAACAATAATAATAATAGGCTTAATAATAATAATTAACAAAACAATAATAATAGTAATAATGAAATAATAACACAAAATGTTACATGAAATAAAATACTAAGACTAAGCTAATCGAAGAATACAAATTAAAAATCAAAGATCACAAATAAATTGACACGAAACTTATTATCATTGGTTGGAGGAAGATTGAGTATGCCTTAGATTTCACATTAGATTGCACAGATGACACAGAGTTAAGAACAGAAAAAGAGGCAAAAGAGGAAAAAGGAGCTTTAGAAAGAAAGATAGGTGGAGAAGGAAAGGGGAGTGAGAGAGTCAAACATAAAATGTATTCGTGAATTACGTACCTTGAGATTCCCTTTCTACAATATTTGCCGGACTTTCTCAGGAATCTGATATCTCTGAGGCTCTTACGAAGGAAAGCAAGCCAAGGAAAATAAAAACAAACTCTGCAACATCCATGACGCCTGCAAATCCGTAGATTGATTGCTGGATTCTTGTGCAGGTGAAGAAAACGTTATAAAAAGTAACATTATATAAATCATGCCATTTCAATCACATTCATATAGAGTTGAGGAGTTGGCGATATTTGGAAATGTCGAAATGAAATTGAAGACCTTACGTGAAAGTTAAACAAATTAATTATGTACACGCAATATTAATAATCAACATGACTATGAAACCAACAACACCATGAATACGATACTTAGACACTCGTGATTGTGGATAGGTGTTTAATGTTAACGTTGCATTGAATTCCCTCCCACTTCATTTATTCAAGCAATTATGAAATCAAAGAGAGCCTATTTTCGACATTTTGTCCCTATTTTTATATATAAACTTCTATATCCGTCATTTTTCCTTCAATTTCGCCCCCGCCCTCTTTTTTAAAACAAATTTAAAACCTTGATTTGCCTCTGAGCCCTGGTTGTTATGGAAGGATACAAAACTTAGTCCTGATGCAATAGATGTGAATAAAAGTACTTGTACTTTTATTACAAATGTCACATTCATTAATTTCTCTTTCGAATGGTCGTGATTAGTCGGTGCCTGGCAGAAGAGGTTTCAATCTGTTTTAAATGCAAGATGTATGGCCATTTTAGTCTTTTGTGTGAATTAGAAAACAAGAGTTTTATAATCATGAAGCTAAAGTACAGTTTTGTACTCATAAACGCAGTGGCAAATGAACTGAGAAGCACGACAGTGGCTTAGTGTTGTCTTGACAATAATGATAAAGGTACCGGGCAAATACTAAATCCAATTACCGGGGTAATAGTATATCTGTCAAGCGATTAGAGATTAAGCGCTTTATAAAAGCGGAATATCATTATTTCTTTTATTATTACTTGAAAGGATGAAATATGACATGAAATGCGATGAATAATAATGGGAGTAGTGATAAAAGTCCTACCCGTTACCTTTTCTGTCTCGGTTCGTCTAATTAACCAACATGAATTTATTTAATTCGGTACTTGAGAGGATCTTCCTCTCTCCCTCCTCTCCCCTTTCCTCTCTCCCTCCCTCTTCCCATCCCTCTCTCCCCTCCCCTCTCCCTTTCTCTCTGCCTTCCCTTCTCCCCTCCTCTCTTCCCTTTTCCCTTCCTCTCTCCCTTCCCCTCTCACTTTCTCTCTACCTTCCTCTCCCCTTTCCTTTCTCCCTTCTCCTCTCCCTTCCTCACTCCCTTCCTCTCTACCTTTCTTTCTCCCTTCCTCTCTCCCTTCCTCTCCTATCCTCTCGTCCTCCTTCTCGCCCTTCCTCCCTCTCCCTTTCTTCCTCCCTACGCACTAAGAAAAAATGGTGCAAGTATGCACCTTTAGGGGTGCAAACCGATGCAACACTGGCAGCACCTTTAGGGGTTAATCCTGCATATTTTTAAAGGTGCAATCCTGCACCCTTTAAAAGGGTGCCAGATTGAACCTTTTAGGGGACATGTTAGTACCCTTTATGGTTCAATCCTGCACCTTTAGGGGTGCAAACCGATGCAACAATAGCAGCACCTTTATGGGTTCAATCCTGCACCTTTAAGAGGGTGCCAGATTGCACCTTTTAGGAGACATGTTAGTGCCCTTAATGGTTCAATCCTGCTCCATAAGGGGTGCAAACCGATGCAATAACAGCACCTTTAGGGGTTCAATCCTGCACCCTTTAAAAGGTACAAACCTGCACCCACACTCGATGAATATTCGTGAAATTTGTTCGTACACAAATACATATTAAACATGCATGTTGTTTCTTGGTTAGTAATCATATAATCAATATATCTATTGCTAAAACGTGAGTGTAATGGTAACATGATCAGACAAAATAATGTATTGGTTAATGATCGCCGAAGGAAAATATAAATCACAAAATTGATGTGCATTGTCATAATTTGCTTAACAAATCATGATAACTGTATTTGTGTGTGAACATGTGTAAAGGAATCATGAATATGCATGCAATATGCAAACTTTTATTTTGCACCTTTTTCGGTCGATAGGGTTCATTTTTGTGGGAAGGGTGCAAACTCTTATTTTGCACCCTTTTTTGCACCCTTTTTCCCTAGAGTGTATCTCTCTCTCCCCTTCTCTCTCTCTCTCTCTCTCTTCATTTCATCATCTCTCATCTTACTCTCCATTCTAGGGACCTAAGCTTTTAGTACAACAAGCAGTGAAACAGAATATATCAAACAAACATATTTTCATTTTTGTTAATACATTTGTATTACGTATAAGATATTTTTTGAAAAATACACATAAAACCTTAAGCAAAATAATGAATCAATAGTCACTTGGCTTACTATATCAAGGTAGAGCTTTTGTGTACACTGTTGTACTTTTTGTGATTTCATCTTTTTCTTGTTCATCAAGAAATCGGCTGTTTGGAGCCAGAAGGGCATCAACTCATAAACTTCAATACAAAAACGTTCAGCGGGGCCTGAATGTTAGAGGGGAGGGGGGGGGATGGTGATGCGGATTTTGTTGTTGTCTCCCCCCCAAAAAAAATTGTTTGCCCATTACGCCAATGCTGGTCACCATTACGTACCAATATTTGGCTCGCATGATTTCAAATTTGGTCCCCCCCCCCATAATAAATCCTGGATCCGCGCCTGGTGACTAGTGTGTTCTTTGCCGCGCCATGTGAGAGTTGCATTTTTTACTTGTTTTAAGGCATGTTGCTCGTTTGAAGGGTTGAGTATACCTCCAAATAATTTTTGAAAATGAGATTAATATCTCTATGATATTTACATAATGATTCCAACAAACAATCTAGAGCTCAATGGATGTATTTGATCAATGCTCATCCAGGATGATGTAACCATCTTCCTCGTTATCATCACAAACTTTCACTGAGTCTGCAGAGTAATACACATGAGAGTCAGGGTTTTCGACAGACCCTCCTCTTTCCTCCTTCCTAAACGGTTTAGGTATACGCGTAGAGTTGTATCCTTCACTGCCGGGGAGTTCTGAGGATTCCATATGGCCCTGTGATCTGGGTATACGCGAAGAGTAGTACACCTTAAAGCCAGCGGTTGCTCGGCCGTGTGGGTCACGATCCATGACAATGTACCCCTCTTCGTCTGTACTTCTGGCCGAAACTGGAGCTTGGACCAGGCCTACATCTGGCATGTCTGGGTAGTTGTAGTCATGGTCCAATGAGCTGTTCTTCAAAGGAACGGCCGTGAATTGGACGAGGTACTCATGGGATAGTTCAGGATCTGCCGTTGTCGCCGAAAAAACTTTCTTGTCAGGATCTTCGTAGAGAACTTCACCTACCAAGGTCTCAAGAGTGTTAGTCCCTGAAGAGCTATGCATTCTATCTGATGTAGGCATTGCGTTTAAAGACTGTAATGTTGCATCATCGACACTCTTATCCCGAAGGCCCCTGTCTCGGTGTTGTTCATTAGCTTTCTCCGTCACTCTGATAGGTAATTCTCGAGTGTGCTTCAGGCGGTAATATGTCAGTATACCTACAACAATGACAATCAGGGGAATAACGACCGGAATGAAGATTATATTGGTAATGTGCACTGAAAGACCCGGGGCTTCTTCAGTAGAATGGCCTAGTAGATAAATGAATAAATTGGAAAATAAATTGACAGATAAATAGATGTATAATAACAACAAAATAGTAATGACGTCAATCGATATAATGATAATAATAATAATAATAATAATTATAAAAGTTATAACAATAGTACCACTTCCATTTTAACAATTACAATAATAACTAGAAATGTAATTCGTCACGAAGACGAATAAGGTGGTCTGTCTTCAAGTTTTATAATAGATTGTAATATTTACTATATTGAAAAAGGGATAAGTTATATAGACATGTACACAATGATGATTATGATGATGATCTTGATAGTAATGATTATGATGATGATGATCATGATGATGTTGATGAGGATGATGATCACGATCATAAGCGTGATTCTGACATCTTATCGGAAAAATGAGGACTGATTTAGATGACATATAGTCTCAGCGACAACATACTAAAATTTGGGAGAAAACTGTTGAATAACAACCGAGATACTGGTCAAAACACATTGTCATGCAGATTCATGTTTTGAAATAACTGACCTCCCATAGACATAACACGCAAATATGACAAATTATGCATTGTCGCCTTTAATCGAATATTTTACTATGATAACGTCATCTTAATGAAAAATAAATGACATATTCTGATAGAGAATTATCTCAGCTACAACATATCAAAATCTGAGAGAAAATTGAGAACGATGCCTTCAATATTTCTAGCATAAATAGGCTCTTGAATTACGATCATGAAAGTGTGCCGATGATAATGAAATGATAATGTACGCGATAATGACGATATAGGGCCATGATTAAAAGTGGTATAGCGCCCCCTTCAGGTATTCGATAGAGGATTGTTATACGGTAAACTTGCTAAACATGCCCAAATTTCGACATGATCCCAACCTCTGATAAAAAACGAAACGTCTCCTATGGCCCATAGTCTCAGCTATGACAAACTAAAATTGGGGATAAAGACAGCAACAATAAGCGAGATACTGCTCAAAGAACAATGCCATGTAGATTCATGATGTGAACGATATTCACCTTTCATAGGCAAAACACGCAAATTAATTCTGACATGTCGCCTTTAATTGAAATTTTCACTACGATGACGTCATCAAATTGAAAAATAATGAATACTGAACTTGTAGAAAAATGTGTTAGCTACCACATTTTAAAAATATGGAAGTAAATTGATCAATATTTACAGAGATACAATCAATTTTCCATAAATTTGCTGACGTCATAATTTGCAAATTCGTTTTTTGAGACCCGAGGCTATTTTGATGATGTCAGGATATAAATAATGGCCAAATGAGACCTGAAATGGAATCTACGAGTCATATTCTATCCAAATATGAAGAAAAATTGGGGGGTCTGTGGACTTCCTAAAGAGCTATAATGGATTTTGTATAGGCATGTTTTGGCCAATATATGCTATGTATTACAAGAGCTCGCGCGCACGGACAATGGGAGAAGTTATATAGACATGTAAACAATGATGATCATGATGATCATGATGAACATAATGATGATCATGATAGTAATGGTGATGATGATGATGATAATGATCATGATCATGATGATGTTGATGATCATCATCATCAGACCATGATGATGATGATGATGATCATGATGATATTGATGATGATGATGATGATGATGAGCATGATCCTGACATCTGATTGAACAAATGAGGAAATATTTAGATAGCAAATAGTCTCAGCTACAACATACTAAAATTTGGGAGAAAACTGTTGAATAACAACCGAGATACTGGTCAAAACACATTGTCATGCAGATTCATGTTTAGAAAAGAGTGACCTCCCATAGACATAACACGCAAAAATGACAAATTATGCATTGTCGCCTTTAATCAATTATTTAACTATGATGACGTCATCTAAATGAAAAATAAATGACATATTTCTGATAGAGAATTATCTCAGCTACAACATATCAAAATCTGGGAGAAGATCGATCACCGATAAGTGAGATAATCTCAAATAAACAAAGACAAAAATGACGTCATCAACAAAATACATTTGTTTGAGTTTAGATGCCAATATGATGACTTTATTTCACTTTGTACGAGTCAGGGTGGTATGAAATCATATCTCCAACTCATGCTTTCTCCAACCATGATATAAAAATTGGGAGTCAATGGACTATCTGAAGAGCTATTTCGATTTTTAAAATGGCATGTTTTTGATCAAATTTGCATTATATTGCCCATAGCAGTACGCGCGGATTTTGAACTTTGACGCACGCTCACGGCCTTATGAAATATGAAGAGTGACTGAAATAAATGTAAATTGTCAATTACGTTAAGAGGAATCCAAATCATGTAAACATTTTGAATTTGACCTTTTCCGCGCGCTGTGAGCGCGCACAACGCGCGCGTTGACACTTACGGACGGAAAATTTTGAAATGCTTAAAATGACCTGATTCGTACTCTCCTTTAGTAGTTAAGTGATTTTGAGCTTTTTAAAATTTTGACGCGCACGTACGCGCGCGTCATGACCTTTATGTGACCTTTGATGACATGACCTGTTGACCTTTGACCTGAAATATATGTGATATGAATATGAATGACCTTTGCTGATGCATCATGAAGATATGATGGATAACGTGATTTCACAAAATGGCGCCTGGATGACGTCACGATGACCTGATGACCTTGAAAATGTTCCTGTCACTTCTCATGACAATGACCTATGACTGTGCGAAAATTGAATGAAATTGACGAAACCGAACGTGAGTTATCCTAGGAACAAAAAACGGGAAGAAATAAAAACTAGAAATTTAATTCGTCACGAAGACGAATAAGGTGGTCTGTCTTCAAGTCTTATAATAGATTATAATATTGACTATATTGAAAAAGGGAGAAGTTATATAGACATGTTAACAATGATGATTAAGATGATGTTGATCTTGATAGTAATGATTATGATGATGATGATCATGATGATGTTGATGAGGATGATTATCATCATTATGATAATGATGATGATCATGATCATGAGCGTGATTCTGACATCTTCTTGGAAAAATGAGGGATGATTAAGATAACATATAGTCTCAGCGACAAAATACTAAAATTTGGGAGAAAACTGTTGAATAACAACCGAGATACTGGTCAAAACACATTGTCATGCAGATTCATGTTTTGAAAAAAGTGACCTCCCATAGACATAACACGCAAATATGACAAATTATGCATTGTCGCCTTTAATCGAATATTTAACTATGATGACGTCATCCAAATGAACAAAATATGACTTATTCTGATAGAGAATTATCTCAGCTACAACATATCAAAATCTGGGAGAAAATCGATCACCGATAAGTGAGATAATCTCAATTAAACAAAGACAAAAATGACGTCATCAAAAAAATACATTTTGTTGAGTTTAGATGTCAATATGAAGACTTTGTTACACTTTGTACGAGTCAAGGTGGTATGAAATCATATCTCCATCTCATGCTTTCTCCAACCATGATATAAAAATTGGGGGTCAATGGACTATCTGAAGAGCTATTTCGATTTTTAAAATGGCATGTTTTTGATCAAATTTGCATTATATCGCCCATAGCAGTACGCGCGGATTTTGAACTTTGACGCACGCTCACGGCCTTATTAAATATGAAGAGTGACTGAAATTAATGTAAATTGTCAATTACGTTAAGAGGAATCCAAATCATGTAAACTTTTTGAATTTGACTTTTTCTGCGCGTCATGAGCGCGCGCACCGCGCGCGGGGACATGTACGGACGGAAAATTTTGAAATGCTTAAAATGACCTGATTCGTACTCTCCTTTAGTAGTTAAGTGATTTTGAGCTTTCTAAAATTTTGACGCGCACGTACGCGCGCGTCATGACCTTTATGTGACCTTTGATGACATGACCTGTTGACCTTTGACCTGAAGTATATGTGATATTAATATGAATGACCTTTGCTGATGCATCATGAAGATATGATGGATAACGTGATTTCACAAAATGGCGCCTGGATGACGTCACGATAACCTGATGACCTTGAAAATGTTCCTGTCACGTCTCATGACAATGACCTATGACTGTGCCAAAATTGAATGAAATTAACGAAACCGAACTTGAGTTATCCTAGGAACAAAAAACGGGAAGAAATAAAAATAAATAATAATAATAAAGAAAATTCTGACGAAATCAATAGGTAGTCTGTCGTTGACAGACCACCTAATAAATAATAATAATAATAATAATAATAATAACTAGAAATGTAATTCGTCACGAAGACGAATAAGGTGGTCTGTCTAAGTCTTATGATAGAAAATGAGAATGGGAGAAGTTATATAGACATGTAAACAATGATGATCATGATGACCATGATGATGATCATGATAGTAAAGGTGATGATGATGATGATAATGATAATGTTATATGATGATAAAAACGATAATCTTAATGATGATGATGAGCACAAGCATGATCCTGACATCTGATTGAAAAAATAAGGAAATATTTAAATAGCAAATAGTCTCAGCTACAACATACTAAAATTTGGGAGAAAACTGTTAAATAACAACCGAGATACTGGTCAAAACACCTTGTCATGCAGATTCATGTTTTGAAAAAAGTGACCTCCTATAGACATAACACGCAAATATGACAAATTATGCATTGTCGCCTTTAATGGAATATTTAACTATGATGACGTCATCGAAATGAAAAATAAATGACATATTTCTGATAGAGAATTATCTCAGCTACAACATATTAAAATCTGAGAGAAAATTAATCACAGATAAGTGAGATAATTTCAATTAAACAAAGACAAAAATTACGTCATCAACAAAATACATTTTGTTGAGTTTAGATGTCAATATGAAGACTTTGTTACACTTTGTACGAGTCAGGGTGGTATGAAATCATATCTCCAACTCATGCTTTCTCCAACCGTGATATAAAAATTGGGGGTCAATGGACTATCTGAAGAGCTATTTCGATTTTTAAAATGGCATGTTTTTGATGAAATTTGCATTATATTGCCTATAGCAGCACGCGCGGATTTTCAACTTTGACGCACGCTCACGGCCTTATGAAATATGAAGAGTGACTGAAATTAATGTAAATTGTCAATTACGTTAAGAGGAATCTAAATCATGTAAATATTTTGAATTTGACCTTTTCCGCGCGCCGTGAGCGCGCACACCGCGCGCGGGGACATGTACGGACGGAAAATGTTGAAATGCTTAAAATGACCTGATTCGTACTCTCGTTTAATAGTTAAGTGATTTTGAGCAACTTAAAATTTTGACGCGCACGTACGCGCGCGTCATGACCTTTATGTGACCTTTGATGACTTGACCTGTTGACCCTTGACCTGAAGTATATGTGATATGAATATGAATGACCTTTGCTGATGTTTCATGAAGATATGATGGATAATGTGATTTCACAAAATGGCGCCTGGATGACGTCACAATAACTTGATGACCTTGAAAATGTTCCTGTCACGTCTCATGATAATGACCCATGACTGTGCCAAAATTGAATCAAAATGACTTAACCGAACTTGAGTTATCCTAGGAACAAAAAACGGGAAGAAATAAAAATAAATAATAATAATAAACTAGAAATTTAATTCGTCACGAAGACGAATAAGGTGGTCTGTCTTCAAGTCTTATAATAGATTATAATATTTACTATATTGAAAAAAGGAGAAGTTATATAGACATGTAAACAATGATGATTAAGATGATGATGATCTTGATAGTAATGATTATGATGATGATGATGATGATGATGTTGATGAGGATGATTATCATCATTATGATAATGATGATGATCATGATCATGAGCGTGATTCTGACATCTTCTTGGAAAAATGAGGGATGATTAAGATAACATATAGTCTCAGCGACAAAATACTAAAATTTGGGAGAAAACTGTTGAATAACAACCGAGATACTGGTCAAAACACATTGTCATGCAGATTCATGTTTTGAAAAAAGTGACCTCCCATAGACATAACACGCAAATATGACAAATTATGCATTGTCGCCTTTAATCGAATATTTCACTATGATGACGTCATCCAAATGAAAAAAATTTGACTTATTCTGATAGAAAATTATCTCAGCTACAACATATCAAAATCTGGGAGAAAATCGATCACCGATAAGTGAGATAATCTCAATTAAACAAAGACAAAAATGACGTCATCATAAAAATACATTTTGTTGAGTTTAGATGTCAATATGAAGACTTTGTTACACTTTGTACGAGTCAAGGTGGTATGAAATCATATCTCCATCTCATGCTTTCTCCAACCATGATATAAAAATTGGGGGTCAATGGACTATCTGAAGAGCTATTTCGATTTTTAAAATGGCATGTTTTTGATCAAATTTGCATTATATCGCCCATAGCAGTACGCGCGGATTTTGAACTTTGACGCACGCTCACGGCCTTATTAAATATGAAGAGTGACTGAAATTAATGTAAATTGTCAATTACGTTAAGAGGAATCCAAATCATGTAAACATTTTGAATTTGACTTTTTCTGCGCGTCATGAGCGCGCGCACCGCGCGCGCGGACACTTACGGACGGAAAATTTTGAAATGCTTAAAATGACCTGATTCGTACTCTCCTTTAGTAGTTAAGTGATTTTGAGCATCTTAAAATTTTGACGCGCGCGTACGTGCGCGTCATGACCTTTATGTGACCTTTCATGACATGACTTGTTGACCCTTGACCTGAAGTATATGTGATATGAATATGAATGACCTTTGCTGATGCATCATGAAGATATGATGGATAACGTGATTTCACAAAATGGCGCCTGGATGACGTCACGATGACTTGATGACCTTGAAAATGTTCCTGTCACGTCTCATGACAATGACCTATGACTGTGCCAAAATTGAATGAAATTGACGAAACCGAACTTGAGTTATCCTAGGAACAAAAAACGGGAAGAAATAAAAATAAATAATAATAATAACTAGAAATTTAATTCGTCACGAAGACGAATAAGGTGGTCTGTCTTCAAGTCTTATAATAGATTATAATATTTACTATATTGAAAAAGGGAGAAGTTATATAGACATGTACACAATGATGATTATGATGCTGATGATCTTTATAGTAATGATTATGATGATCATGATCATGATGATGTTGATGAGGATGATTATCATCATTATGATAATGATGATGATCATGATCATGAGCGTGATTCTGACATCTTCTTGGAAAAATGAGGGATGATTAAGATAACATATAGTCTCAGCGACAAAATACTAAAATTTGGGAGAAAACTGTTGAATAACAACCGAGATACTGGTCAAAACGCATTGTCATGCAGATTCATGTTTTGAAAAAAGTGACCTCCCATAGACATAACACGCAAATATGACAAATTATGCATTGTCGCCTTTAATCGAATATTTCACTATGATGACGTCATCCAAATGAAAAAGATATGACTTATTCTGATAGAGAATTATCTCAGCTACAACATATCAAAATCTGGGAGAAAATCGATCACCGATAAGTGAGATAATCTCAATTAAACAAAGACAAAAATGACGTCATCAAAAAAATACATTTTGTTGAGTTTAGATGTCAATATGAAGACTTTGTTACACTTTGTACGAGTCAGGGTGGTATGAAATCATATCTCCATCTCATGCTTTCTCCAACCATGATATAAAAATTGGGGGTCAATGGACTATCTGAAGAGCTATTTCGATTTTTAAAATGGCATGGTTTTGATCAAATTTGCATTATATTGCCCATAGCAGTACGCGCGGATTTTGAACTTTGACGCACGCTCACGGCCTTATGAAATATGAAGAGTGACTGAAATTAATGTAAATTGTCAATTACGTTAAGAGGAATCCAAATCATGTAAACATTTTGAATTTGACTTTTTCTGCGCGTCATGAGCGCGCGCACCGCGCGCGGGGACATGTACGGACGGAAAATTTTGAAATGCTTAAAATGACCTGATTCGTACTCTCCTTTAGTAGTTAAGTGATTTTGAGCTTTTTAAAATTTTGACGCGCACGTACGCGCGCGTCATGACCTTTATGTGACCTTTGATGACATGACCTGTTGACCTTTGACCTGAAGTATATGTGATATTAATATGAATGACCTTTGCTGATGCATCATGAAGATATGATGGATAACGTGATTTCACAAAATGGCGCCTGGATGACGTCACGATGACCTGATGACCTTGAAAAGGTTCCTGTCACGTCTCATGACAATGACCTATTACTGTGCGAAAATTGAATGCAATTGACGAAACCGAACTTGAGTTATCCTAGGAACAAAAAACGGGAAGAAATAAAAATAAATAATAACTAGAAATTTAATTCGTCACGAAGACGAATAAGGTGGTCTGTCTTCAAGTCTTATAATAGATTATAATATTTACTATATTGAAAAAAGGAGAAGTTATATAGACATGTAAACAATGATGATTAAGATGATGATGATCTTGATAGTAATGATTATGATGATGATGATCATGATGATGTTGATGAGGATGATTATCATCATTATGATAATGATGATGATCATGATCATGAGCGTGATTCTGACATCTTCTTGGAAAAATGAGGGATGATTAAGATAACATATAGTCTCAGCGACAAAATACTAAAATTTGGGAGAAAACTGTTGAATAACAACCGAGATACTGGTCAAAACACATTGTCATGCAGATTCATGTTTTGAAAAAAGTGACCTCCCATAGACATAACACGCAAATATGACAAATTATGCATTGTCGCCTTTAATCGAATATTTCACTATGATGACGTCATCCAAATGAAAAAAATATGACTTATTCTGATAGAAAATTATCTCAGCTACAACATATCAAAATCTGGGAGAAAATCGATCACCGATAAGTGAGATAATCTCAATTAAACAAAGACAAAAATGACGTCATCATAAAAATACATTTTGTTGAGTTTAGATGTCAATATGAAGACTTTGTTACACTTTGTACGAGTCAGGGTGGTATGAAATCATATCTCCATCTCATGCTTTCTCCAACCATGATATAAAAATTGGGGGTCAATGGACTATCTGAAGAGCTATTTCGATTTTTAAAATGGCATGTTTTTGATCAAATTTGCATTATATCGCCCATAGCAGTACGCGCGGATTTTGAACTTTGACGCACGCTCACGGCCTTATTAAATATGAAGAGTGACTGAAATTAATGTAAATTGTCAATTACGTTAAGAGGAATCCAAATCATGTAAACATTTTGAATTTGACTTTTTCTGCGCGTCATGAGCGCGCGCACCGCGCGCGCGGACACTTACGGACGGAAAATTTTGAAATGCTTAAAATGACCTGATTCGTACTCTCCTTTAGTAGTTAAGTGATTTTGAGCATCTTAAAATTTTGACGCGCGCGTACGTGCGCGTCATGACCTTTATGTGACCTTTGATGACATGACCTGTTGACCCTTGACCTGAAGTATATGTGATATGAATATGAATGACCTTTGCTGATGCATCATGAAGATATGATGGATAACGTGATTTCACAAAATGGCGCCTGGATGACGTCACGATGATTTGATGACCTTGAAAATGTTCCTGTCACGTCTCATGACAATGACCTATGACTGTGCCAAAATTGAATGAAATTGACGAAACCGAACTTGAGTTATCCTAGGAACAAAAAACGGGAAGAAATAAAAATAAATAATAATAATAATAATAATAATAATAATAATAATAATAATAAAGAAAATTCTGACGAAATCAATAGGTGGTCTGTTGTTAACAGACCACCTAATAAATAAAGAAAATTCTGACGAAATCAATAGGTGGTCTGTCGTTGACAGACCACCTAACTAGAAATTTAATTCGTCACGAAGACGAATAAGGTGGTCTGTCTTCAAGTCTTATAATAGATTATAATATTTACTATATTGAAAAAGGGAGAAGTTATATAGACATGTAAACAATGATGATTAAGATGATGATCTTGATAGTAATGATTATGATGATGATCATCATAATGATGTTGAGGATGATTATCATCATTATGATAATGATGTTAATTATGATCATGAGCGTGATTCTGACATCTTCTTGGAAAAATGAGGAATGATTAAGATAACATATAGTCTCAGCGACAAAATACTATAATTTGGGAGAAAACTGTTGAATAACAACCGAGATACTGGTCAAAACACATTGTCATGCAGATTCATGTTTTGAAAAAAGTGACCTCCCATAGACATAACACGCAAATATGACAAATTATGCATTGTCGCCTTTAATCGATTATTTCACTATGATGACGTCATCCAAATGACAAAAATATGACTTATTCTGATAGAGAATTATCTCAGCTACAACATATCAAAATCTGGGAGAAAATCGATCACCGATAAGTGAGATAATCTCAATTAAACAAAGACAAAAATGACGTCATCAAGAAAATACATTTTGTTGAGTTTAGATGTCAATATGAAGACTTTGTTACACTTTGTACGAGTCAGGGTGGTATGAAATCATATCTCCAACTCATGCTTTCTCCAACCGTGATATAAAAATTGGGGGTCAATGGACTATCTGAAGAGCTATTTCGATTTTTAAAATGGCATGTTTTTGATGAAATTTGCATTATATTGCCTATAGCAGCACGCGCGGATTTTCAACTTTGACGCACGCTCACGGCCTTATGAAATATGAAGAGTGACTGAAATTAATGTAAATTGTCAATTACGTTAAGAGGAATCTAAATCATGTAAATATTTTGAATTTGACCTTTTCCGCGCGCCGTGAGCGCGCACACCGCGCGCGGGGACATGTACGGACGGAAAATGTTGAAATGCTTAAAATGACCTGATTCGTACTCTCGTTTAATAGTTAAGTGATTTTGAGCAACTTAAAATTTTGACGCGCACGTACGCGCGCGTCATGACCTTTATGTGACCTTTGATGACTTGACCTGTTGACCCTTGACCTGAAGTATATGTGATATGAATATGAATGACCTTTGCTGATGTTTCATGAAGATATGATGGATAATGTGATTTCACAAAATGGCGCCTGGATGACGTCACAATAACTTGATGACCTTGAAAATGTTCCTGTCACGTCTCATGATAATGACCCATGACTGTGCCAAAATTGAATCAAAATGACTTAACCGAACTTGAGTTATCCTAGGAACAAAAAACGGGAAGAAATAAAAATAAATAATAATAATAAACTAGAAATTTAATTCGTCACGAAGACGAATAAGGTGGTCTGTCTTCAAGTCTTATAATAGATTATAATATTTACTATATTGAAAAAAGGAGAAGTTATATAGACATGTAAACAATGATGATTAAGATGATGATGATCTTGATAGTAATGATTATGATGATGATGATGATGATGATGTTGATGAGGATGATTATCATCATTATGATAATGATGATGATCATGATCATGAGCGTGATTCTGACATCTTCTTGGAAAAATGAGGGATGATTAAGATAACATATAGTCTCAGCGACAAAATACTAAAATTTGGGAGAAAACTGTTGAATAACAACCGAGATACTGGTCAAAACACATTGTCATGCAGATTCATGTTTTGAAAAAAGTGACCTCCCATAGACATAACACGCAAATATGACAAATTATGCATTGTCGCCTTTAATCGAATATTTCACTATGATGACGTCATCCAAATGAAAAAAATTTGACTTATTCTGATAGAAAATTATCTCAGCTACAACATATCAAAATCTGGGAGAAAATCGATCACCGATAAGTGAGATAATCTCAATTAAACAAAGACAAAAATGACGTCATCATAAAAATACATTTTGTTGAGTTTAGATGTCAATATGAAGACTTTGTTACACTTTGTACGAGTCAAGGTGGTATGAAATCATATCTCCATCTCATGCTTTCTCCAACCATGATATAAAAATTGGGGGTCAATGGACTATCTGAAGAGCTATTTCGATTTTTAAAATGGCATGTTTTTGATCAAATTTGCATTATATCGCCCATAGCAGTACGCGCGGATTTTGAACTTTGACGCACGCTCACGGCCTTATTAAATATGAAGAGTGACTGAAATTAATGTAAATTGTCAATTACGTTAAGAGGAATCCAAATCATGTAAACATTTTGAATTTGACTTTTTCTGCGCGTCATGAGCGCGCGCACCGCGCGCGCGGACACTTACGGACGGAAAATTTTGAAATGCTTAAAATGACCTGATTCGTACTCTCCTTTAGTAGTTAAGTGATTTTGAGCATCTTAAAATTTTGACGCGCGCGTACGTGCGCGTCATGACCTTTATGTGACCTTTCATGACATGACTTGTTGACCCTTGACCTGAAGTATATGTGATATGAATATGAATGACCTTTGCTGATGCATCATGAAGATATGATGGATAACGTGATTTCACAAAATGGCGCCTGGATGACGTCACGATGACTTGATGACCTTGAAAATGTTCCTGTCACGTCTCATGACAATGACCTATGACTGTGCCAAAATTGAATGAAATTGACGAAACCGAACTTGAGTTATCCTAGGAACAAAAAACGGGAAGAAATAAAAATAAATAATAATAATAACTAGAAATTTAATTCGTCACGAAGACGAATAAGGTGGTCTGTCTTCAAGTCTTATAATAGATTATAATATTTACTATATTGAAAAAGGGAGAAGTTATATAGACATGTACACAATGATGATTATGATGCTGATGATCTTTATAGTAATGATTATGATGATCATGATCATGATGATGTTGATGAGGATGATTATCATCATTATGATAATGATGATGATCATGATCATGAGCGTGATTCTGACATCTTCTTGGAAAAATGAGGGATGATTAAGATAACATATAGTCTCAGCGACAAAATACTAAAATTTGGGAGAAAACTGTTGAATAACAACCGAGATACTGGTCAAAACGCATTGTCATGCAGATTCATGTTTTGAAAAAAGTGACCTCCCATAGACATAACACGCAAATATGACAAATTATGCATTGTCGCCTTTAATCGAATATTTCACTATGATGACGTCATCCAAATGAAAAAGATATGACTTATTCTGATAGAGAATTATCTCAGCTACAACATATCAAAATCTGGGAGAAAATCGATCACCGATAAGTGAGATAATCTCAATTAAACAAAGACAAAAATGACGTCATCAAAAAAATACATTTTGTTGAGTTTAGATGTCAATATGAAGACTTTGTTACACTTTGTACGAGTCAGGGTGGTATGAAATCATATCTCCATCTCATGCTTTCTCCAACCATGATATAAAAATTGGGGGTCAATGGACTATCTGAAGAGCTATTTCGATTTTTAAAATGGCATGGTTTTGATCAAATTTGCATTATATTGCCCATAGCAGTACGCGCGGATTTTGAACTTTGACGCACGCTCACGGCCTTATGAAATATGAAGAGTGACTGAAATTAATGTAAATTGTCAATTACGTTAAGAGGAATCCAAATCATGTAAACATTTTGAATTTGACTTTTTCTGCGCGTCATGAGCGCGCGCACCGCGCGCGGGGACATGTACGGACGGAAAATTTTGAAATGCTTAAAATGACCTGATTCGTACTCTCCTTTAGTAGTTAAGTGATTTTGAGCTTTTTAAAATTTTGACGCGCACGTACGCGCGCGTCATGACCTTTATGTGACCTTTGATGACATGACCTGTTGACCTTTGACCTGAAGTATATGTGATATTAATATGAATGACCTTTGCTGATGCATCATGAAGATATGATGGATAACGTGATTTCACAAAATGGCGCCTGGATGACGTCACGATGACCTGATGACCTTGAAAAGGTTCCTGTCACGTCTCATGACAATGACCTATTACTGTGCGAAAATTGAATGCAATTGACGAAACCGAACTTGAGTTATCCTAGGAACAAAAAACGGGAAGAAATAAAAATAAATAATAACTAGAAATTTAATTCGTCACGAAGACGAATAAGGTGGTCTGTCTTCAAGTCTTATAATAGATTATAATATTTACTATATTGAAAAAAGGAGAAGTTATATAGACATGTAAACAATGATGATTAAGATGATGATGATCTTGATAGTAATGATTATGATGATGATGATCATGATGATGTTGATGAGGATGATTATCATCATTATGATAATGATGATGATCATGATCATGAGCGTGATTCTGACATCTTCTTGGAAAAATGAGGGATGATTAAGATAACATATAGTCTCAGCGACAAAATACTAAAATTTGGGAGAAAACTGTTGAATAACAACCGAGATACTGGTCAAAACACATTGTCATGCAGATTCATGTTTTGAAAAAAGTGACCTCCCATAGACATAACACGCAAATATGACAAATTATGCATTGTCGCCTTTAATCGAATATTTCACTATGATGACGTCATCCAAATGAAAAAAATATGACTTATTCTGATAGAAAATTATCTCAGCTACAACATATCAAAATCTGGGAGAAAATCGATCACCGATAAGTGAGATAATCTCAATTAAACAAAGACAAAAATGACGTCATCATAAAAATACATTTTGTTGAGTTTAGATGTCAATATGAAGACTTTGTTACACTTTGTACGAGTCAGGGTGGTATGAAATCATATCTCCATCTCATGCTTTCTCCAACCATGATATAAAAATTGGGGGTCAATGGACTATCTGAAGAGCTATTTCGATTTTTAAAATGGCATGTTTTTGATCAAATTTGCATTATATCGCCCATAGCAGTACGCGCGGATTTTGAACTTTGACGCACGCTCACGGCCTTATTAAATATGAAGAGTGACTGAAATTAATGTAAATTGTCAATTACGTTAAGAGGAATCCAAATCATGTAAACATTTTGAATTTGACTTTTTCTGCGCGTCATGAGCGCGCGCACCGCGCGCGCGGACACTTACGGACGGAAAATTTTGAAATGCTTAAAATGACCTGATTCGTACTCTCCTTTAGTAGTTAAGTGATTTTGAGCATCTTAAAATTTTGACGCGCGCGTACGTGCGCGTCATGACCTTTATGTGACCTTTGATGACATGACCTGTTGACCCTTGACCTGAAGTATATGTGATATGAATATGAATGACCTTTGCTGATGCATCATGAAGATATGATGGATAACGTGATTTCACAAAATGGCGCCTGGATGACGTCACGATGATTTGATGACCTTGAAAATGTTCCTGTCACGTCTCATGACAATGACCTATGACTGTGCCAAAATTGAATGAAATTGACGAAACCGAACTTGAGTTATCCTAGGAACAAAAAACGGGAAGAAATAAAAATAAATAATAATAATAATAATAATAATAATAATAATAATAATAATAAAGAAAATTCTGACGAAATCAATAGGTGGTCTGTTGTTAACAGACCACCTAATAAATAAAGAAAATTCTGACGAAATCAATAGGTGGTCTGTCGTTGACAGACCACCTAACTAGAAATTTAATTCGTCACGAAGACGAATAAGGTGGTCTGTCTTCAAGTCTTATAATAGATTATAATATTTACTATATTGAAAAAGGGAGAAGTTATATAGACATGTAAACAATGATGATTAAGATGATGATCTTGATAGTAATGATTATGATGATGATCATCATAATGATGTTGAGGATGATTATCATCATTATGATAATGATGTTAATTATGATCATGAGCGTGATTCTGACATCTTCTTGGAAAAATGAGGAATGATTAAGATAACATATAGTCTCAGCGACAAAATACTATAATTTGGGAGAAAACTGTTGAATAACAACCGAGATACTGGTCAAAACACATTGTCATGCAGATTCATGTTTTGAAAAAAGTGACCTCCCATAGACATAACACGCAAATATGACAAATTATGCATTGTCGCCTTTAATCGATTATTTCACTATGATGACGTCATCCAAATGACAAAAATATGACTTATTCTGATAGAGAATTATCTCAGCTACAACATATCAAAATCTGGGAGAAAATCGATCACCGATAAGTGAGATAATCTCAATTAAACAAAGACAAAAATGACGTCATCAAGAAAATACATTTGTTTGAGTTTAGATGCCAATATGATGACTTTATTTCACTTTGTACGAGTCAGGGTGGTATGAAATCATATCTCCAACTCATGCTTTCTCCAACCATGATATAAAAATTGGGGGTCAATGGACTATCTGAAGAGCTATTTCGATTTTTAAAATGGCATGTTTTTGATCAAATTTGCATTATATTGCCCATAGCAGTACGCGCGGATTTTGAACTTTGACGCACGCTCACGGCCTTATTAAATATGAAGAGTGACTGAAATTAATGTAAATTGTCAATTACGTTAAGAGGAATCCAAATCATGTAAACATTTTGAATTTGACTTTTTCTGCGCGTCATGAGCGCGCGCACCGCGCGCGGGGACATGTACGGACGGAAAATTTTGAAATGCTTCAAATGACCTGATTCGTACTCTCCTTTAGTAGTTAAGTGATTTTGAGCTTTTTAAAATTTTGACGCGCACGTACGCGCGCGTCATGACCTTTATGTGACCTTTGATGACATGACCTGTTGACCCTTGACCTGAAGTATATGTGATATGAATACGAATGACCTTTGCTGATGCATCATGAAGATATGATGGATAACGTGATTTCACAAAATGGCGCCTGGATGACGTCACGATGACTTGATGACCTTGAAAATGTTCCTGTCACGTCTCATGACAATTACCTATGACTGTGCCAAAATTGAATGAAATTGACGAAACCGAACGTGAGTTATCCTAGGAACAAAAAACGGGAAGAAATAAAAATAAATAATAACTAGAAATTTAATTCGTCACGAAGACGAATAAGGTGGTCTGTCTAAGTCTTATGATAGAATTGAGAATGGGAGAAGTTATATAGACATGTAAACAATGATGATCATGATGACCATGATGATGATCATGATAGTAAAGGTGATGATGATGATGATAATGATAATGTTATATGATGATAAAAACGATAATGTTAATGATGATGATGAGCATAAGCATGATCCTGACATCTGATTGAAAAAAATAAGGACATATTTAGATAGCAAATAGTTTCAGCTACAACATACTAAAATTTGGGAGAAAACTGTTGAATAACAACCGAGATACTGGTCAAAACACCTTGTCATGCAGATTCATGTTTTGAAAAAGTGACCTCCCATAGACATAACACGCAAATATGACAAATTATGCATTGTCGCCTTTAATGGAATATTTAACTATGATGACGTCATCGAAATGAAAAATGAATGGCATATTTTTGATAGAGAATTATCTCAGCTACAACATATTAAATTCTGGGAGAAAATCGATCACTGATAAGTGAGATAATCTCAATTAAACAAAAACAAAAATGACGTCATCAACAAAAAACATTTGTTTGAGTTTAGATGCCAATATGATGACTTTATTTCACTTTGTACGAGTCAGGGTGGTATGAAATCATATCTACAACTCATGCTCTTTCCAACCATGATATAAAAATTGGGGGTCGATGGACTATCTGAAGAGCTATTTCGATTTTTAAAATGGCATGTTTTTGATCAAATTTGCATTATATTGCCCATAGCAGTACGCGCGGATTTTGAACTTTGAGGCACGCTCACGGCCTTATGAAATATGAAGAGTGACTGAAATTAATTTAAATTGTCAATTACGTTAAGAGGAATCCAAATCATGTAAACATTTTGAATTTGACCTTTTCTGCGCGCTGTGAGCGCGCACACCGCGCGCGGGGACACTTACGGACGGAAAATTTTGAAATGCTTTAAATGACCTGATTCGTACTCTCGTTTAATAGTTTAGTGATTTTGAGCAACTTAAAATTTTGACGCGCACGTACGCGCGCGTCATGACCTTTATGTGACCTTTGATGACTTGACCTGTTGACCTTTGACCTGAAGTATATGTGATATGAATATGAATGACCTTTGCTGATGTTTCATGAAGATATGATGGATAATGTGATTTCACAAAATGGCGCCTGGATGACGTCACAATAACTTGATGACCTTGAAAATGTTCCTGTCACGTCTCATGATAATGACCTATGACTGTGCCAAAATTGAATCAAATTGACTAAACCAAACTTGAGTTATCCTAGGAACAAAAAACGGGAAGAAATAAAAATAAACTAGAAATTTAATTCGTCACGAAGACGAATAAGGTGGTCTGTCTAAGTCTTATGATAGAATTGAGAATGGGAGAAGTTATATAGACATGTAAACAATGATGATCATGATGACCATGATGATGATCATGATAGTAAAGGTGATGATGATGATGATAATGATAATGTTATATGATGATAAAAACGATAATGTTAATGATGATGATGAGCATAAGCATGATCCTGACATCTGATTGAAAAAATAAGGAAATATTAAGATAGCAAATAGTCTCAGCTACAACATACTAAAATTTGGGAGAAAACTGTTGAATAACAACCGAGATACTGGTCAAAACACATTGTCATGCAGATTCATGTTTAGAAAAGAGTGACCTCCCATAGACATAACACGCAAAAATGACAAATTATGCATTGTCGCCTTTAATCAAATATTTAACTATGATGACGTCATCCAAATGAAAAAAATATGACTTATTCTGATAGAGAATTATCTCAGCTACAACATATCAAGATCTGGGAGAAAATCGATCACCGATAAGTGAGATAATCTCAATTAAACAAAGACAAAAATGACGTCATCAAAAAAATACATTTTGTTGAGTTTAGATGTCAATATGAAGACTTTGTTACACTTTGTACGAGTCAGGGTGGTATGAAATCATATCTCCATCTCATGCTTTCTCCAACCATGATATAAAAATTGGGGGTCAATGGACTATCTGAAGAGCTATTTCGATTTTTAAAATGGCATGTTTTTGATCAAATTTGCATTATATCGCCCATAGCAGTACGCGCGGATTTTGAACTTTGACGCACGCTCACGGCCTTATTAAATATGAAGAGTGACTGAAATTAATGTAAATTGTCAATTACGTTAAGAGGAATCCAAATCATGTAAACATTTTGAATTTGACTTTTTCTGCGCGTCATGAGCGCGCGCACCGCGCGCGGGGACATGTACGGACGGAAAATTTTGAAATGCTTAAAATGACCTGATTCGTACTCTCCTTTAGTAGTTAAGTGATTTTGAGCTTTTTAAAATTTTGACGCGCACGTACGCGCGCGTCATGACCTTTATGTGACCTTTGATGACATGACCTGTTGACCTTTGACCTGAAGTATATGTGATATTAATATGAATGACCTTTGCTGATGCATCATGAAGATATGATGGATAACGTGATTTCACAAAATGGCGCCTGGATGACGTCACGATGACCTGATGACCTTGAAAATGTTCCTGTCACGTCTCATGACAATGACCTATAACTGTGCCAAAATTGAATGAAATTGACGAAACCGAACTTGAGTTATCCTAGGAACAAAAAACGGGAAGAAATAAAAATAAATAATAATAATAACTAGAAATTTAATTCGTCACGAAGACGAATAAGGTGGTCTGTCTAAGTCTTATGATAGAATTGAGAATGGGAGAAGTTATATAGACATGTAAACAATGATGATCATGATGACCATGATGATGATCATGATAGTAAAGGTGATGATGATGATGATAATGATAATGTTATATGATGATAAAAACGATAATGTTAATGATGATGATGAGCATAAGCATGATCCTGACATCTGATTGAAAAAATCAGGAAATATTTAGATAGCAAATAGTCTCAGCTACAACATACTCAAATTTGGGAGAAAACTGTTGAATAACAACCGAGATACTGGTCAAAACACCTTGTCATGCAGATTCATGTTTTGAAAAAAGTGACCTCCCATAGACATAACACGCAAATATGACAAATTATGCATTGTCGCCTTTAATGGAATATTTAACTATGATGACGTCATCGAAATGAAAAATGAATGGCATATTTCTGATAGAGAATTAGCTCAGCTACAACATATCGAAATCTGGGAGAAAATCGATCACTGACAAGCGAGATAATCTCACTTAAACAAAGACAAAAATGACGTCATCAACAAAATACATTTTCTTTAGTTTAGATGCAAATATGAAGATTTTGTTTCACTTTGTACGAGTCAGTGTGGTATGAAATCATATCTCCAACTCATGCTTTCTCCAACCATGATATAAAAATTGGGGGTCAATGGACTATCTGAAGAGCTATTTCGATTTTTAAAATGGCATGTTTTTGATCAAATTTGCATTATATTGCCCATAGCAGTACGCGCGGATTTTGAACTTTGACGCACGCTCACGGCCTTATTAAATATGAAGAGTGACTGAAATTAATGTAAATTGTCAATTACGTTAAGAGGAATCCAAATCATGTAAACATTTTGAATTTGACCATTTCCGCGCGTCATGAGCGCGCGCAACGCGCGCGGGGACATGTACGGACGGAAAATTTTGAAATGCTTAAAATGACCTGATTCGTACTCTCCTTTAGTAGTTAAGTGATTTTGAGCTATTTAAAATTTTGACGCACACGTACGCGCGCGTCATGACCTTTATGTGACCTTTGATGACATGACCTGTTGACCCTTGACCTAAAGTATATGTGATATGAATATGAATAACCTTTGCTGATGCATCATGAAGATATGATGGATAACGTGATTTCTCAAAATGGCGCCTGGATGACGTCACGATGATTTGATGACCTTGAAAATGTTCCTGTCACGTTTCATGATAATGACCTATGACTTAGCCAAAATTGAATCAAATTGATTTAGCCGAACTTGAGTTATCCTAGGAACAAAAAACGGGAAGAAATAAAAATAAATAATAATAAATAAATAAATAAATAAAGAAAATTCTGACGAAATCAATAGGTGGTCTGTTGATAACAGACCACCTAATAATAATAAATAAATAAATAAAGAAAATTCTGACGAAATCAATAGGTGGTCTGTTGATAACAGACCACCTAATAATAACTAGAAATTTAATTCGTCACGAAGACGAATAAGGTGGTCTGTCTTCAAGTCTTATAATAGATTATAATATTTACTATATTGAAAAAGGGAGAAGTTATATAGACATGTAAACAATGATGATTAAGATGATGATGATCTTGATAGTAATGATTATGATGATGATGATCATGATGATGTTGATGAGGATGATTATCATCATTATGATAATGATGATGATCATGATCATGAGCGTGATTCTGACATCTTCTTGGAAAAATGAGGGATGATTAAGATAACATATAGTCTCAGCGACAAAATACTAAAATTTGGGAGAAAACTGTTGAATAACAACCGAGATACTGGTCAAAACACATTGTCATGCAGATTCATGTTTTGAAAAAAGTGACCTCCCATAGACATAACACGCAAATATGACAAATTATGCATTGTCGCCTTTAATCGAATATTTCACTATGATGACGTCATCCAAATGAAAAAATATGACTTATTCTGATAGAGAATTATCTCAGCTACAACATATCAAAATCTGGGAGAAAATCGATCACCGATAAGTGAGATAATCTCAATTAAACATAGACAAAAATGACGTCATCAAAAAAATACATTTTGTTGAGTTTAGATGTCAATATGAAGACTTTGTTACACTTTGTACGGGTCAGGGTGGTATGAAATCATATCTCCATCTCATGCTTTCTCCAACCATGACATAAAAATTGGGGGTCAATGGACTATCTGAAGAGCTATTTCGATTTTTAAAATGGCATGATTTTGATCAAATTTGCATTATATCGCCCATAGCAGTACGCGCGGATTTTGAACTTTGACGCACGCTCACGGCCTTATTAAATATGAAGAGTGACTGAAATTAATGTAAATTGTCAATTACGTTAAGAGGAATCCAAATCATGTAAACATTTTGAATTTGACTTTTTCTGCGCGTCATGAGCGCGCGCACCGCGCGCGGGGACATGTACGGACGGAAAATTTTGAAATGCTTAAAATGACCTGATTCGTACTCTCCTTTAGTAGTTAAGTGATTTTGAGCTTTCTAAAATTTTGACGCGCACGTACGCGCGCGTCATGACCTTTATGTGACCTTTGATGACATGACCTGTTGACCTTTGACCTGAAGTATATGTGATATTAATATGAATGACCTTTGCTGATGCATCATGAAGATATGATGGATAACGTGATTTCACAAAATGGCGCCTGGATGACGTCACGATGACCTGATGACCTTGAAAATATTCCTGTCACGTCTCATGACAATGACCTATGACTGTGCCAAAATTGAATGAAATTGACGAAACCGAACTTGAGTTATCCTAGGAACAAAAAACGGGAAGAAATAAAAATAAATAATAACTAGAAATTTAATTCGTCACGAAGACGAATAAGGTGGTCTGTCTTCAAGTCTTATAATAGATTATAATATTTACTATATTGAAAAAGGGAGAAGTTATATAGACATGTACACAATGATGATTATGATGCTGATGATCTTTATAGTAATGATTATGATGATCATGATCATGATGATGTTGATGAGGATGATTATCATCATTATGATAATGATGATGATCATGATCATGAGCGTGATTCTGACATCTTCTTGGAAAAATGAGGGATGATTAAGATAACATATAGTCTCAGCGACAAAATACTAAAATTTGGGAGAAAACTGTTGAATAACAACCGAGATACTGGTCAAAACGCATTGTCATGCAGATTCATGTTTTGAAAAAAGTGACCTCCCATAGACATAACACGCAAATATGACAAATTATGCATTGTCGCCTTTAATCGAATATTTCACTATGATGACGTCATCCAAATGAAAAAGATATGACTTATTCTGATAGAGAATTATCTCAGCTACAACATATCAAAATCTGGGAGAAAATCGATCACCGATAAGTGAGATAATCTCAATTAAACAAAGACAAAAATGACGTCATCAAAAAAATACATTTTGTTGAGTTTAGATGTCAATATGAAGACTTTGTTACACTTTGTACGAGTCAGGGTGGTATGAAATCATATCTCCATCTCATGCTTTCTCCAACCATGATATAAAAATTGGGGGTCAATGGACTATCTGAAGAGCTATTTCGATTTTTAAAATGGCATGGTTTTGATCAAATTTGCATTATATTGCCCATAGCAGTACGCGCGGATTTTGAACTTTGACGCACGCTCACGGCCTTATGAAATATGAAGAGTGACTGAAATTAATGTAAATTGTCAATTACGTTAAGAGGAATCCAAATCATGTAAACATTTTGAATTTGACTTTTTCTGCGCGTCATGAGCGCGCGCACCGCGCGCGGGGACATGTACGGACGGAAAATTTTGAAATGCTTAAAATGACCTGATTCGTACTCTCCTTTAGTAGTTAAGTGATTTTGAGCTTTTTAAAATTTTGACGCGCACGTACGCGCGCGTCATGACCTTTATGTGACCTTTGATGACATGACCTGTTGACCTTTGACCTGAAGTATATGTGATATTAATATGAATGACCTTTGCTGATGCATCATGAAGATATGATGGATAACGTGATTTCACAAAATGGCGCCTGGATGACGTCACGATGACCTGATGACCTTGAAAAGGTTCCTGTCACGTCTCATGACAATGACCTATTACTGTGCGAAAATTGAATGCAATTGACGAAACCGAACTTGAGTTATCCTAGGAACAAAAAACGGGAAGAAATAAAAATAAATAATAACTAGAAATTTAATTCGTCACGAAGACGAATAAGGTGGTCTGTCTTCAAGTCTTATAATAGATTATAATATTTACTATATTGAAAAAGGGAGAAGTTATATAGACATGTAAACAATGATGATTAAGATGATGATGATCTTGATAGTAATGATTATGATGATGATGATCATGATGATGTTGATGAGGATGATTATCATCATTATGATAATGATGATGATCATGATCATGAGCGTGATTCTGACATCTTCTTGGAAAAATGAGGGATGATTAAGATGACATATAGTCTCAGCGACAAAATACTAAAATTTGGGAGAAAACTGTTGAATAACAACCGAGATACTGGTCAAAACACATTGTCATGCAGATTCATGTTTTGAAAAAAGTGACCTCCCATAGACATAACACGCAAATATGACAAATTATGCATTGTCGCCTTTAATCGAATATTTTACTATGATGATGTCATCCAAATGAAAAAAATATGACTTATTCTGATAGAGAATTATCTCAGCTAAAACATATCAAAATCTGGGAGAAAATCGATCACCGATAAGTGAGATAATCTCAATTAAACAAAGACAAAAATGACGTCATCAAAAAAATACATTTTGTTGAGTTTAGATGTCAATATGAAGACTTTGTTACACTTTGTACGAGTCAGGGTGGTATGAAATCATATCTCCATCTCATGCTTTCTCCAACCATGATATAAAAATTGGGGGTCAATGGACTATCTGAAGAGCTATTTCGATTTTTAAAATGGCATGTTTTTGATCAAATTTGCATTATATCGCCCATAGCAGTACGCGCGGATTTTGAACTTTGACGCACGCTCACGGCCTTATGAAATATGAAGAGTGACTGAAATTAATGTAAATTGTCAATTACGTTAAGAGGAATCCAAATCATGTAAACATTTTGAATTTCACCTTTTCCGCGCGTCATGAGCGCGCGCACCGCGCGCGGGGACATGTACGGACGGAAAATTTTGAAATGCTTAAAATGACCTGATTCGTACTCTCCTTTAGTAGTTAAGTGATTTTGAGCTTTTTAAAATTTTGACGCGCACGTACGCGCGCGTCATGACCTTTATGTGACCTTTGATGACATGACCTGTTGACCTTTGACCTGAAGTATATGTGATATTAATATGAATGACCTTTGCTGATGCATCATGAAGATATGATGGATAACGTGATTTCACAAAATGGCGCCTGGATGACGTCACGATGACTTGATGACCTTGAAAATGTTCCTGTCACGTCTCATGATAATGACCCATGACTGTGCCAAAATTGAATCAAAATGACTTGACCGAACTTGAGTTATCCTAGGAACAAAAAACGGGAAGAAATAAAAATAAATAATAACTAGAAATTTAATTCGTCACGAAGACGAATAAGGTGGTCTGTCTTCAAGTCTTATAATAGATTATAATATTTACTATATTGAAAAAAGGAGAAGTTATATAGACATGTAAACAATGATGATTAAGATGATGATGATCTTGATAGTAATGATTATGATGATGATGATGATGTTGATGAGGATGATTATCATCATTATGATAATGATGATGATCATGATCATGAGCGTGATTCTGACATCTTCTTGGAAAAATGAGGGATGATTAAGATAACATATAGTCTCAGCGACAAAATACTAAAATTTGGGAGAAAACTGTTGAATAACAACCGAGATACTGGTCAAAACACATTGTCATGCAGATTCATGTTTTGAAAAAAGTGACCTCCCATAGACATAACACGCAAATATGACAAATTATGCATTGTCGCCTTTAATCGAATATTTCACTATGATGACGTCATCCAAATGAAAAAAATATGACTTATTCTGATAGAAAATTATCTCAGCTACAACATATCAAAATCTGGGAGAAAATCGATCACCGATAAGTGAGATAATCTCAATTAAACAAAGACAAAAATGACGTCATCATAAAAATACATTTTGTTGAGTTTAGATGTCAATATGAAGACTTTGTTACACTTTGTACGAGTCAGGGTGGTATGAAATCATATCTCCATCTCATGCTTTCTCCAACCATGATATAAAAATTGGGGGTCAATGGACTATCTGAAGAGCTATTTCGATTTTTAAAATGGCATGTTTTTGATCAAATTTGCATTATATCGCCCATAGCAGTACGCGCGGATTTTGAACTTTGACGCACGCTCACGGCCTTATTAAATATGAAGAGTGACTGAAATTAATGTAAATTGTCAATTACGTTAAGAGGAATCCAAATCATGTAAACATTTTTAATTTGACTTTTTCTGCGCGTCATGAGCGCGCGCACCGCGCGCGCGGACACTTACGGACGGAAAATTTTGAAATGCTTAAAATGACCTGATTCGTACTCTCCTTTAGTAGTTAAGTGATTTTGAGCATCTTAAAATTTTGACGCGCGCGTACGTGCGCGTCATGACCTTTATGTGACCTTTCATGACATGACTTGTTGACCCTTGACCTGAAGTATATGTGATATGAATATGAATGACCTTTGCTGATGCATCATGAAGATATGATGGATAACGTGATTTCACAAAATGGCGCCTGGATGACGTCACGATGACTTGATGACCTTGAAAATGTTCCTGTCACGCCTCATGACAATGACCTATAACTGTGCCAAAATTGAATGAAATTGACGAAACCGAACTTGAGTTATCCTAGGAACAAAAAACGGGAAGAAATAAAAATAAATAATAATAATAATAATAATAATAATAATAATAATAATAATAAAGAAAATTCTGACGAAATCAATAGGTGGTCTGTTGTTAACAGACCACCTAATAATAATAATAAATAAATAAAGAAAGAAAATTCTGACGAAATCAATAGGTGGTCTGTTGATAACAGACCACCTAACTAGAAATTTAATTCGTCACGAAGACGAATAAGGTGGTCTGTCTTCAAGTCTTATAATAGATTATAATATTTACTATATTGAAAAAGGGAGAAGTTATATAGACATGTTAACAATGATGATTAAGATGATGATGATCTTGATAGTAATGATTATGATGATGATCATGATGATGTTGATGAGGATGATTATCATCATTATGATAATGATGATGATCATGATCATGAGCGTGATTCTAACATCTTCTTGGAAAAATGAGGAATGATTAAGATAACATATAGTCTCAGCGACAAAATACTAAAATTTGGGAGAAAACTGTTGAATAACAACCGAGATACTGGTCAAAACACATTGTCATGCAGATTCATGTTTTGAAAAAAGTGACCTCCCATAGACATAACACGCAAATATGACAAATTATGCATTGTCGCCTTTAATCGAATATTTCACTATGATGACGTCATCCAAATGAAAAAAATATGACTTATTCTGATAGAGAATTATCTCAGCTAAAACATATCAAAATCTGGGAGAAAATCGATCACCGATAAGTGAGATAATCTCAATTAAACAAAGACAAAAATGACGTCATCAAAAAAATACATTTTGTTGAGTTTAGATGTCAATATGAAGACTTTGTTACACTTTGTACGAGTCAGGGTGGTATGAAATCATATCTCCATCTCATGCTTTCTCCAACCATGATATAAAAATTGGGGGTCAATGGACTATCTGAAGAGCTATTTCGATTTTTAAAATGGCATGTTTTTGATCAAATTTGCATTATATCGCCCATAGCAGTACGCGCGGATTTTGAACTTTGACGCACGCTCACGGCCTTATGAAATATGAAGAGTGACTGAAATTAATGTAAATTGTCAATTACGTTAAGAGGAATCCAAATCATGTAAACATTTTGAATTTCACCTTTTCCGCGCGTCATGAGCGCGCGCACCGCGCGCGGGGACATGTACGGACGGAAAATTTTGAAATGCTTAAAATGACCTGATTCGTACTCTCCTTTAGTAGTTAAGTGATTTTGAGCTTTTTAAAATTTTGACGCGCACGTACGCGCGCGTCATGACCTTTATGTGACCTTTGATGACATGACCTGTTGACCTTTGACCTGAAGTATATGTGATATTAATATGAATGACCTTTGCTGATGCATCATGAAGATATGATGGATAACGTGATTTCACAAAATGGCGCCTGGATGACGTCACGATGACTTGATGACCTTGAAAATGTTCCTGTCACGTCTCATGATAATGACCCATGACTGTGCCAAAATTGAATCAAAATGACTTGACCGAACTTGAGTTATCCTAGGAACAAAAAACGGGAAGAAATAAAAATAAATAATAATAATAATAACTAGAAATTTAATTCGTCACGAAGACGAATAAGGTGGTCTGTCTAAGTCTTATGATAGAATTGAGAATGGGAGAAGTTATATAGACATGTAAACAATGATGATCATGATGACCATGATGATGATCATGATAGTAAAGGTGATGATGATGATGATAATGATAATGTTATATGATGATAAAAACGATAATGTTAATGATGATGATGAGCATAAGCATGATCCTGACATCTGATTGAAAAAATAAGGAAATATTTAAATAGCAAATAGTCTCAGCTACAACATACTCAAATTTGGGAGAAAACTGTTGAATAACAACCGAGATACTGGTCAAAACACCTTGTCATGCAGATTCATGTTTTGAAAAAAAGTGACCTCCCATAGACATAACACGCAAATATGACAAATTATGCATTGTCGCCTTTAATGGAATATTTAACTATGATGACGTCATCAAAATGAAAAATGAATAACATATTTCCGATAGAGAATTAGCTCAGCTACAACATATCGAAATCTGGGAGAAAATCGATCACTGACAAGCGAGATAATCTCACTTAAACAAAGACAAAAATGACGTCATCAACAAAATACATTTTCTTTAGTTTAGATGCAAATATGAAGATTTTGTTTCACTTTGTACGAGTCAGTGTGGTATGAAATCATATCTCCAACTCATGCTTTCTCCAACCATGATATAAAAATTGGGGGTCAATGGACTATCTGAAGAGCTATTTCGATTTTTAAAATGGCATGTTTTTGATCAAATTTGCATTATATTGCCCATAGCAGTACGCGCGGATTTTGAACTTTGACGCACGCTCACGGCCTTATTAAATATGAAGAGTGACTGAAATTAATGTAAATTGTCAATTACGTTAAGAGGAATCCAAATCATGTAAACATTTTGAATTTGACTTTTTCTGCGCGTCATGAGCGCGCGCACCGCGCGCGGGGACATGTACGGACGGAAAATTTTGAAATGCTTAAAATGACCTGATTCGTACTCTCCTTTAGTAGTTAAGTGATTTTGAGCTTTTTAAAATTTTGACGCGCACGTACGCGCGCGTCATGACCTTTATGTGACCTTTGATGACATGACCTGTTGTCCCTTGACCTGAAGTATATGTGATATGAATACGAATGACCTTTGCTGATGCATCATGAAGATATGATGGATAACGTGATTTCACAAAATGGCGCCTGGATGACGTCACGATGACTTGATGACCTTGAAAATGTTCCTGTCACGTCTCATGATAATGACCCATGACTGTGCCAAAATTGAATCAAAATGACTTAACCGAACTTGAGTTATCCTAGGAACAAAAAACGGGAAGAAATAAAAATAAACTAGAAATTTAATTCGTCACGAAGACGAATAAGGTGGTCTGTCTAAGTCTTATGATAGATTTGAGAATGGGAGAAGTTATATAGACATGTAAACAATGATGATCATGATGAACATGATGATGATCATGATAGTAAAGGGGATGATGATCATGATAATGAAAATGTTATATGATGATAACAACGATAATGTTAATGATGATGATGATAATGATCATGATCATGGTGATGTTGATGATCATCATCTTCAGACCATGATGATGATGATGATGATGATGATATTGATCATGATCATGGTGATGTTGATGATCATCATCTTCAGACCATGATGATGATGATGATGGTGACATTGATGATGATGATGATAATGATGATATTGATGATGATGATGACGATGATGATGATGAACATGATCCTGACATCTGATTGAAAAAATGAGGAAATATTTAAATAGAAAATAGTCTCAGCTACAACATACTAAAATTTGGGAGAAAACTGTTGAATAATAACCGAGATACTGGTCAAAACACATTGTCATGCAGATGCATGTTCTGAAAAAAGTGACCTCCCATAGACATAACACGCAAATATGACAAATTATGCATTGTCGCCTTTAATCGAATATTTTACTATGATGACGTCAGATAAATGAAAAATAAATGACATATTTTTGATAGAGAATTATCTCAGCTACAACATATTAAATTCTGGGAGAAAATTGATCACCGATAAGTGAGATAATCTCAATTAAACAAAGACAAAAATGACGTCATCAACAAAATACATTTTCTTGAGTTTAGATGCCAATATGATAACTTTGTTTCACTTTGTACGAGTCAGGGTGGTATGAAATCATATCTCCAACTCATGCTTTTTCCAACCATGATATAAAAATTGGGGGTCGATGGACTATCTGAAGAGCTATTTCGATTTTTAAAATGGCATGTTTTTGATGAAATTTGCATTATATTGCCTTTAGCAGCACGCGCGGATTTTGAACTTTGACGCACGCTCACGACCTTATGAAATATGGAGAGTGACTGAAATTAATGTAACTTGTCAATTACGTTAAGAGGAATCCAAATCAAGTAAACATTTTGAATTTGACTTTTTTCGCGCGTCATGAGCGCGCGCAACGCGCGCGGGGACATGTACGGACGGAAAATTTTGAAATGCTTAAAATGACCTGATTCGTACTCTCGTTTAATAGTTAAGTGATTTTGAGCAACTTAAAATTTTGACGCGCACATACGCGCGCGTCATGACCTTTATGTGACCTTTGATGACATGACCTGTTGACCCTTGACCTGAAGTATATGTGATATGAATATGAATGACCTTTGCTGATGTTTCATGAAGATATGATGGATAATGTGATTTCACAAAATGGCGCCTGGATGACGTCACAATGACTTGATGACCTTGAAAATGTTCCTGTCACGTCTCATGATAATGACCCATGACTGTGCCAAAATTGAATCAAAATGACTCAACCGAACTTGAGTTATCCTAGGAACAAAAAACGGGAAGAAATAAAAATAAATAACTAGAAATTTAATTCGTCACGAAGACGAATAAGGTGGTCTGTCTAAGTCTTATGATAGAATTGAGAATGGGAGAAGTTATATAGACATGTAAACAATGATGATCATGATGACTATGATGATGATCATGATAGTAAAGGTGATGATGATAATGATAATGTTATATGATGATAAAAACGATAATGTTAATGATGATGATAAGCACAAGCATGATCCTGACATCTGATTGAAAAAATAAGGAAATAATTAAATAGCAAATAGTCTCAGCTACAACATACTAAAATTTGGGAGAAAACTGTTGAATAACAACCGAGATACTGGTCAAAACACCTTGTCATGCAGATTCATGTTTTGAAAAAAGTGACCTCCCATAGACATAACACGCAAATATGACAAATTATGCATTGTCGCCTTTAATCGAATATTTTACTATGATGACGTCATCTAAATGAAAAAAAAATGACATATTTTTGATAGAAAATTATCTCAGCTACAACATATCAAAATCTGGGAGAAAGTTGATCACCGATAAGTGAGATAATCTCAATTAAACAAAGACAAAAATGACGTCATCAACAAAATACATTTGTTTGAGTTTAGATGCCAATATGATGACTTTGTTTCACTTTGTACGAGTCAGGGTGGTATGAAATCATATCTACAACCCATGCTTTTTCCAACCATGATATAAAAATTGGGGGTCGATGGACTATCTGAAGAGCTATTTCGATTTTTAAAATGGTATGTTTTTGATCAAATTTGCATTATATTGCCCATAGCAGCACGCGCGGATTTTGAACTTTGACGCACGCTCACGGCCTTATGAAATATAAAGAGTGACTGAAATTAATGTAACTTGTCAATTACGTTAAGAGGAATCCAAATCATGTAAACATTTTGAATTTGACCATTTCCGCGCGCTGTGAGCGCGCACACCGCGCGCGGGGACACTTACGGACGGAAAATGTTGAAATGCTTAAAATGACCTGATTCGTACTCTCGTTTAATAGTTAAGTGATTTTGAGCAATTTAAAATTTTGACGCGCACATACGCGCGCGTCATGACCTTTATGTGACCTTTGATGACATGACCTGTTGACCCTTGACCTGAAGTATATGTGATATGAATATGAATGAACTTTGAGTACGCATCATGAAGATATGATGGATAATGTGATTTCACAAAATGGCGCCTGGATGACGTCACGATAATCTGATGACCTTGAAAATGTTCCTGTCACGTCTCATGATGATTACCTATAACTGTGTCAAAATTGAGAAAAATTGGGTGGATGGATATTGAGAAATCGGTTGCACAAAAAAGTGGAGAAATAAATAAAAATAAATAATAATAATAATAATAATAATAATAAATAAAGAAAGAAAATTCTGACGAAATCAATAGGTGGTCTGTTGATAACAGACCACCTAATAATAATAAATAAATAAATAAAGAAAGAAAATTCTGACGAAATCAATAGGTGGTCTGTTGATAACAGACCACCTAATAAATAAATAAAGAAAGAAAATTCTGACGAAATCAATAGGTGGTCTGTTGATAACAGACCACCTAATAAATAAAGAAAATTCTGACGAAATCAATAGGTGGTCTGTCGTTGACAGACCACCTAATAATAATAATAATAATAAAGAAAATTCTGACGAAATCAATAGGTGGTCTGTTGTTAACAGACCACCTAATAAATAAATAAATAAAGAAAATTCTGACGAAATCAATAGGTGGTCTGTCGTTGACAGACCACCTAATAAAGAAAATTCTGACGAAATCAATAGGTGGTCTGTCGTTGACAGACCACCTAAAAATTTAATTCGTCACGAAGACGAATAAGGTGGTCTGTCTTCAAGTCTTATAATAGATTATAATATTTACTATATTGAAAAAGGGAGAAGTTATATAGACATGTAAACAATGATGATTAAGATGATGATGATCTTGATAGTAATGATTATGATGATGATGATCATGATGATGTTGATGAGGATGATTATCATCATTATGATAATGATGATGATCATGATCATGAGCGTGATTCTGACATCTTCTTGGAAAAATGAGGGATGATTAAGATGACATATAGTCTCAGCGACAAAATACTAAAATTTGGGAGAAAACTGTTGAATAACAACCGAGATACTGGTCAAAACACATTGTCATGCAGATTCATGTTTTGAAAAAAGTGACCTCCCATAGACATAACACGCAAATATGACAAATTATGCATTGTCGCCTTTAATCGAATATTTCACTATGATGATGTCATCCAAATAAAAAAAAAATGACTTATTCTGATAGAGAATTATCTCAGCTACAACATATCAAAATCTGGGAGAAAATCGATCACCGATAAGTGAGATAATCTCAATTAAACAAAGACAAAAATGACGACATCAAAAAAATACATTTTGTTGAGTTTAGATGTCAATATGAAGACTTTGTTACACTTTGTACGAGTCAGGGTGGTATGAAATCATATCTCCATCTCATGCTTTCTCCAACCATGATATAAAAATTGGGGGTCAATGGACTATCTGAAGAGCTATTTCGATTTTTAAAATGGCATGTTTTTGATCAAATTTGCATTATATCGCCCATAGCAGTACGCGCGGATTTTGAACTTTGACGCACGCTCACGGCCTTATGAAATATGAAGAGTGACTGAAATTAATGTAAATTGTCAATTACGTTAAGAGGAATCCAAATCATGTAAACATTTTGAATTTGACCTTTTCCGCGCGTCATGAGCGCGCGCACCGCGCGCGGGGACATGTACGGACGGAAAATTTTGAAATGCTTAAAATGACCTGATTCGTACTCTCCTTTAGTAGTTAAGTGATTTTGAGCTTTCTAAAATTTTGACGCGCACGTACGCGCGCGTCATGACCTTTATGTGACCTTTGATGACATGACCTGTTGACCTTTGACCTGAAGTATATGTGATATTAATATGAATGACCTTTGCTGATGCATCATGAAGATATGATGGATAACGTGATTTCACAAAATGGCGCCTGGATGACGTCACGATAACCTGATGACCTTGAAAATGTTCCTGTCACGTCTCATGACAATGACCTATGACTGTGCCAAAATTGAATGAAATTGACGAAACTGAACTTGAGTTATCCTAGGAACAAAAAACGGGAAGAAATAAAAATAAATAATAATAATAATAATAATAATAACTAGAAATTTAATTCGTCATGGGGACGAATTAGGTGGTCTGTCTTGAATTGATGGATGAAGTACTGATGAACTGATAGATTGAACTGATGTGAAATGAACTGAATCGATGAGCTAAAAGGATGAACTGATAAGCTGAACTAAACTGATGAGCTGAACTGATGAACGAAATATTGAGAAATTATCTAGATGATGAATAATGATCATGATCATGATCAAATTTAATGCAAACAAATATCAAAATAAGTAGTCCTAATGAATATGACACAAAGTATTGAGAAATGAACTACTTGATCGTGATCATGATTGTCATGATGACGATAATGATAATCATGATGATGATCATGGTCATGATGATGATCATGATGATGATGATGATAATGGTGATGAAGATGACGATGATGATGATTATGGTGATCATGATGATCATGATGACGTTGATGGAATGATTATCATCATAATGACAATGATGATGATCATGAGCGTGATCCTGTAAGTATTGGAAGAATGAGGGGTGATTTAGATAACATATAGTCTCAGCTACAACATACTCGAAAATCAACATAATCCAAGCAGATGTAATGTCGATATATTGCTCGCAAAAGACAGGAATGTAGAATCCAGATTTGAGAAAAAGTCATGTCCCATAGAGAATACACACAAAATGTGAAAAATTGACATGCCTCCTTTAATCGTAAAAATACGCCATGATGCTTTTGTCAAAATGAAAAAATCGTGGCGACGGCATTTGTTGAAAATTGTCTCAGCTAAAACATTTCAAAATTTGGAAGAAAATTGATCAACATTTACAGAGATACACTGCAAACAGTGTGCCTAGGCTGTGATTGTTACGTCACAATGGAGTTTGCTCATAGTGCGCATTTTGTTATACGCGTAATAGACATTGCCATTGTCACCAGCAGCTGGTGCGCGATGAAATGTACATCTGGCTCGAATATTGCTTACTAGTTTCCCACGCATTTTGCCGTTGACTTTTCATATCGAGCAATAATATTTGTTCTATACAGTTCATAATGTATTTCGTATAGGCATGTTTTTGCCTATATATGCTATGTATTACAAGAGCTCGCACGCACAGACATTTACCTTAAACGGACGCTCATTTCGTTATTAATGATCATAAAGAGATAAACATGGTATCAAATTGTTTGGAATAAAATGGGCAATACTATGATAGACAATAAAAGGCGATTCTAGGTTGCGTACGACCATTACGAACACAAACGTGCGCGCAAATTTATGCGCGCGCACGCAATTTTTTTTTTGAAATGCTTGAAATGGCCTAAAACGTACTCTAATTTGATCAAAAAGTGATTTTGAGCATTTTTTATTTTTGCGCGCACCAACGCGCGGACCTACGCGTACGCGCGCGTTTATTGACCTTAAGTTGACCGGACGGATATTGACCTTAATCGTTATAAATATGAATGAGAAATGATTTACGGTTATGAAGATATGATCATAAGTTGATTTTCAGAGTACTTCACAAAATGGCGCCTGGATGACGTCACGATATTTCGATGAACTTGAAAATGTTCCTGTCACGTGTTAAGACGATGACCTATGACTGTGTCAAATTTAATTGAATTTGCACGGTTCAATTTTGAGTAATCGTGTAAACAAAAAAGTGGTCACAAATTTATTTTAATTGAATTGTGTTTTTGTACAAATTCAATTAAAATACTAGAAATTTAATTCGTCACGAAGACGAATAAGGTGGTCTGTCTAAGTCTTATGATAGATTTGAGAATGGGAGAAGTTATATAGACATGTAAACAATGATGATCATGATGACCATGATGATGATGATCATGATAGTAAAGGTGATGATGATGATAATGATAATGTTATATGATGATAAAAACGATAATGTTAATGATGATGATGAGCATAAGCATGATCCTGACATCTGATTGAAAAAATAAGGAAATATTTAGATAGCAAATAGTTTCAGCTACAACATACTAAAATTTGGGAGAAAACTGTTGAATAACAACCGAGATACTGGTCAAAACACATTGTCATGCAGATTCATGTTTAGAAAAGAGTGACCTCCCATAGACATAACACGCAAAAATGAAAAATTATGCATTGTCGCCTTTAATCAAATATTTAACTATAATGACGTCATCTAAATGAAAAAAAATGGCATATTTCTGATAGAAAATTATCTCAGCTACAACATATCAAAATCTGGGAGAAGATCGATCACCGATAAGTGAGATAATCTCAAATAAACAAAGACAAAAATGACGTCATCAACAAATTACATTTGTTTGAGTTTAGACGCCAATATGATGACTTTATTTCACTTTGTACGAGTCAGGGTGGTATGAAATCATATCTCCAACTCATGCTTTCTCCAACCATGATATAAAAATTGGGGGTCAATGGACTATCTGAAGAGCTATTTCGATTTTTAAAATGGCATGTTTTTGATAAAATTTGCATTATATTGCCCATAGCAGTACGCGCGGATTTTGAACTTTGACGCACGCTCACGGCCTTATGAAATATGAAGAGTGACTGAAATTAATGTAAATTGTCAATTACGTTAAGAGGAATCCAAATCATGTAAACAATTTGAATTTGACCTTTTCCGCGCGTTATGAGCGCGCGCAATGTGCGCGGTGACACTTACGGACGGAAAATTTTGAAATGCTTAAAATGACCTGATTCGTACTCTCGTTTAATAGTTAAGTGATTTTGAGCATTTTAAAATTTTGACGCGCGCGTACGTGCGCGTCCTGACCTTTATGTGACCTTTGATGACATGACTTGTTGACCCTTGACCTGAAGTATATGTGATATGAATATGAATGACCTTTGCTGATGCATCATGAAGATATGATGGATAACGTGATTTCACAAAATGGCGCCTGGATGACGTCACGATGACCTGATGACCTTGAAAAGGTTACTGTCACGTCTCATGACAATGACCTATGACTGTGTCAAAATTGAAAGAAATTAACACAACCGATCTTGAGTTAACCGATGAACAAAAAACGGGGAGAAATAAAAATAAATAATAATAATAATAATAACTAGAAATTTAATTCGTCACGAAGACGAATAAGGTGGTCTGTCTAAGTCTTATGATAGATTTGAGAATGGGAGAAGTTATATAGACATGTAAACAATGATGATCATGATGACCATGATGATGATCATGATAGTAAAGGTGATGATGATGATGATAATGATAATGTTATATGATGATAAAAACGATAATGTTAATGATGATGATGAGCATAAGCATGATCCTGACATCTGATTGAAAAAATATAGAAACATTTAGATAGCAAATAGTCTCAGCTACAACATACAAAAATTTGGGAGAAAACTGTTGAATAACAACCGAGATACTGGTCAAAACACATTGTCATGCAGATTCATGTTTAGAAAAGAGTGACCTCCCATAGACATAACACGCAAAAATGACAAATTATGCATTGTCGCCTTTAATCAAATGTTTAACTATGATGACGTCATCTAAATGAAAAATAAATCGCATATTTCTGATAGAAAATTATCTCAGCTACAACATATCAAAATCTGGGAGAAGATCGATCACCGATAAGTGAGATAATCTCAAATAAACAAAGACAAAAATGACGTCATCAACAAATTACATTTGTTTGAGTTTAGACGCCAATATGATGACTTTATTTCACTTTGTACGAGTCAGGGTGGTATGAAATCATATCTCCAACTCATGCTTTCTCCAACCATGATATAAAAATTGGGGGTCAATGGACTATCTGAAGAGCTATTTCGATTTTTAAAATGGCATGTTTTTGATCAAATTTGCATTATATTGCCCATAGCAGTACGCGCGGATTTTGAACTTTGACGCACGCTCACGGCCTTATGAAATATGAAGAGTGACTGAAATTAATGTAAATTGTCAATTACGTTAAGAGGAATCCAAATCATGTAAACAATTTGAATTTGACCTTTTCCGCGCGTTATGAGCGCGCGCAACGCGCGCGGTGACACTTACGGACGGAAAATTTTGAAATGCTTAAAATGACCTGATTCGTACTCTCGTTTAATAGTTAAGTGATTTTGAGCATTTTAAAATTTTGACGCGCGCGTACGTGCGCGTCCTGACGTTTATGTGACCTTTGATGACATGACTTGTTGACCCTTGACCTGAAGTATATGTGATATGAATATGAATGACCTTTGCTGATGCATCATGAAGATATGATGGATAACGTGATTTCACAAAATGGCGCCTGGATGACGTCACGATGACCTGATGACCTTGAAAAGGTTACTGTCACGTCTCATGACAATGACCTATGACTGTGTCAAAATTGAAAGAAATTAACACAACCGATCTTGAGTTAACCGATGAACAAAAAACGGGGAGAAATAAAAATAAATAATAATAATAATAATAATAAATAAATAAATAAAGAAAGAAAATTCTGACGAAAACAATAGGTGATCTGTCGTTGACAGACCACCTAACTAGAAATTTAATTCGTCACGAAGACGAATAAGGTGGTCTGTCTTCAAGTCTTATAATAGATTATAATATTTACTATATTGAAAAAGGGAGAAGTTATATCGACATGTAAACAATGATGATTATGATGATGATGATGATGATGATGTTGATGTGGATGATTATCATCATTATGATAATGATAATGATCATGGTCATGAGCGTGATTCTGACATCTTATCGGAAAAATGAGGACTGATTTAGATAACATATGGTCTCAGCGACAACATACTAAAATTTAGGAGAAAACTGTTGAATAACAACCGAGATACTGGTCAAAACACATTGTCATGCAGATTCATGTTTTAAAATAAGTGACCTCCCATAGACATAACACGCAAATATGACAAATTATGCATTGTCGCCTTTAATCGAATATTTTACTATGATGACGTCATCTAAATGAAAAATAAATAAAATATTTCTGATAGAGAATTATCTCAGCTACAAAATATATCAAATTCTGGGAGAAAATCGATCACCGATAAGTGAGATAATCTCAAATAAACAAAGACAAAAATGACGTCATCAACAAAATACATTTGTTTGAGTTTAGATGCCAATATGATGACTTTATTTCACTTTGTACGAGTCAGGGTGGTATGAAATCATATTTCCAACTCATGCTCTTTCCAACCATGATATAAAAATTGGGGGTCGACGGACTATCTGAAGAGCTATTTCGATTTTTAAAATGGCATGTTTTTGATCAAATTTGCATTATATTGCCCATAGCAGTACGCGCGGATTTTGAACTTTGACGCACGCTCACGGCCTTATGAAATATGAAGAGTGACTGAAATAAATGTAAATTGTCAATTACGTTAAGAGGAATCTAAATCATGTAAATATTTTGAATTTGACCTTTTCCGCGCGCTGTGAGCGCGCACACCGCGCGCGGGGACACATACGGACGGAAAATTTTGAAATGCTTAAAATGACCTGATTCGTACTCTCCTTTAATAGTTAAGTGATTTTGAGCTTTTTAAAATGTTGACGCACACGTACGCGCGCGTCATGACCTTTATGTGACCTTTGATGACATGACCTGTTGACCCTTGACCTAAAGTATATGTGATATGAATATGAATGACCATTGCTTATGCATCATGAAGATATGATGGATAACGTGATTTCTCAAAATGGCGCCTGGATGACGTCACGATAGCCTAATGACCTTGAAAATGTTCCTGTCACGTCTCATTACAATGACCTATAATTGTGCCGAAATTTAATGAGATTAACTAAACCAAACTTGAGTTATCCGGGGCACAAAAAACGGGAAGAAATAAAAATAAATAAAGAAAATTCTGACGAAATCAATAGGTGGTCTGTTGATAACAGACCACCTAATAATAAAGAAAATTCTGACGAAATCAATAGGTGGTCTGTCGTTGACAGACCACCTAACTAGAAATTTAATTCGTCACGAAGACGAATAAGGTGGTCTGTCTTCAAGTCTTATAATAGATTATAATATTTACTATATTTAAAAAGGGAGAAGTTATATAGACATGTTAACAATGATGATTAAGATGATGATGATCTTGATAGTAATGATTATGATGATGATGATCATGATGATGTTGATGAGGATGATTATCATCATTATGATAATGATGATGATCATGATCATGAGCGTGATTCTGACATCTTCTTGGAAAAATGAGGGATGATTAAGATAACATATAGTCTCAGCGACAAAATACTAAAATTTGGGAGAAAACTGTTGAATAACAACCGAGATACTGGTCAAAACACATTGTCATGCAGATTCATGTTTTGAAAAAAGTGACCTCCCATAGACATAACACGCAAATATGACAAATTATGCATTGTCGCCTTTAATCGAATATTTCACTATGATGACGTCATCCAAATGAAAAAAATATGACTTATTCTGATAGAAAATTATCTCAGCTACAACATATTAAAATCTGGGAGAAAATCGATCACCGATAAGTGAGATAATCTCAATTAAACAAAGACAAAAATGACGTCATCAAAAAAATACATTTTGTTGAGTTTAGATGTCAATATGAAGACTTTGTTACACTTTGTACGAGTCAAGGTGGTATGAAATCATATCTCCATCTCATGCTTTCTCCAACCATGATATAAAAATTGGGGGTCAATGGACTATCTGAAGAGCTATTTCGATTTTTAAAATGGCATGTTTTTGATCAAATTTGCATTATATCGCCCATAGCAGTACGCGCGGATTTTGAACTTTGACGCACGCTCACGGCCTTATTAAATATGAAGAGTGACTGAAATTAATGTAAATTGTCAATTACGTTAAGAGGAATCCAAATCATGTAAACATTTTGAATTTGACTTTTTCTGCGCGTCATGAGCGCGCGCACCGCGCGCGGGGACATGTACGGACGGAAAATTTTGAAATGCTTAAAATGACCTGATTCGTACTCTCCTTTAGTAGTTAAGTGATTTTGAGCTTTTTAAAATTTTGACGCGCACGTACGCGCGCGTCATGACCTTTATGTGACCTTTGATGACATGACCTGTTGACCTTTAACCTGAAGTATATGTGATATGAATATGAATGACCTTTGCTGATGCATCATGAAGATATGATGGATAACGTGATTTCACAAAATGGCGCCTGGATGACGTCACGATAACTTGATGACCTTGAAAATGTTCTAGACACGTGTCATGACAATGACCTATGACTGTGCCAAAATTGAATCAAATTGACTAAACCAAACTTGAAGTTATCCTGGGCACAAAAAACAGGAAGAAATAAAAATAAAGAATAATAATAATAATAATAAACTAGAAATTTAATTCGTCACGAAGACGAATAAGGTGGTCTGTCTAAGTCTTATGATAGATTTGAGAATGGGAGAAGTTATATAGACATGTAAACAATGATGATCATGATGACCATGATGATGATCATGATAGTAAAGGTGATGATGAATATGATAATGATAATGTTATATGATGATAAAAACGATAATGTTAATGATGATGATGAGCATAAGCATGATCCTGACATCTGATTGAAAAAATAAGGAAATATTTAGATAGCAAATAGTCTCAGCTACAACATACTAAAATTTAGGAGAAAACTGTTGAATAACAACCGAGATACTGGTCAAAACACATTGTCATGCAGATTCATGTTTAGAAAAGAGTGACCTCCCATAGACATAACACGCAAAAATGACAAATTATGCATTGTCGCCTTTAATCAAATATTTAACTATGATGACGTCATCTAAATGAAAAATAAATGGCATATTTCTGATAGAGAATTATCTCAGCTACAACATATCAAAATTTGGGAGAAGATCGATCACCGATAAGTGAGATAATCTCAATTAAACAAAGACAAAAATGACGTCATCAACAAATTACATTTGTTTGAGTTTAGATGCCAATATGATGACTTTATTTCACTTTGTACGAGTCAGGGTGGTATGAAATCATATCTCCAACTCATGCTTTCTCCAACCATGATATAAAAATTGGGGGTCAATGGACTATCTGAAGAGCTATTTCGATTTTTAAAATGGCATGTTTTTGATCAAATTTGCATTATATTGCCCATAGCAGTACGCGCGGATTTTGAACTTTGACGCACGCTCACGGCCTTATGAAATATGAAGAGTGACTGAAATTAATGTAAATTGTCAATTACGTTAAGAGAAATCCAAATCATGTAAACATTTTGAATTTGACCTTTTCCGCGCGCTGTGAGCGCGCACACCGCGCGCGGGGACACTTACGGACGGAAAATTTTGAAATGCTTAAAATGACCTGATTCGTACTCTACTTTAATAGTTAAGTGATTTTGAGCATTTTAAAAATTTTACGCACGCGTACGCGCGCGTCATGACCTTTATGTGACCTTTGATGACATGACTTGTTGACCCTTGACCTGAAGTATATGTGATATGAATATGAATGACCTTTGCTGATGCATCATGAAGATATGATGGATAATGTGATTTCACAAAATGGCGCCTGGATGACGTCACGATAACTTGATGACCTTGAAAATGTTCTAGACACATGTCATGACAATGACCTATGACTGTGCTAAAATTGAATCAAATTGACAAAACCAAACTTGAAGTTATCCTATCCACAAAAAACAGGGAGAAATAAAAATAAAGAATAATAATAATAATAATAATAATAAATAAAGAAAATTCTGACGAAATCAATAGGTGGTCTGTCGTTGACAGACCACCTAATAAATAAAGAAAATTCTGACGAAATCAATAGGTGGTCTGTTGACAACAGACCACCTAATAATAATAATAATAATAATAAAGAAAATTCTGACGAAATCAATAGGTGGTCTGTTGTTAACAGACCACCTAATAAATAAATAAATAAAGAAAATTCTGACGAAATCAATAGGTGGTCTGTTGATAACAGACCACCTAATAAAGAAAATTCTGACGAAATCAATAGGTGGTCTGTTGTTAACAGACCACCTAATAACATAATAATAATATAAATGAAAATAATGGAGACGATGAGAATGATGATCATTAGCCAAGATATTGATGATAGAAATCCGAAACTGGCAGAATGATTTGTACATTCAATCCTTCACTCATAAACTTTATCCGTTCTTGTATTGCTTTTGATAGTAATTAATTAATCCGTCAATAAATTGAAGGACCCAATCAATTTTAAGATTTGTTTTGTTTCGCTTCCAGCAAAATAATACACGCATGCATGATGCACAATTAATACAAAACCATGCACAACATTAAGATTTATCGCTCAACGCTGCATTATAAACAAGTCCATGGGGTACCATCACTTCCGCCAGTGATGTTTCTTTACAGGAACCGTTTTATGTGTTGATAAATTTAACTTCAGGGTGAAAGCATTTAATATCAAAATTTAAAGGAAGGAGAAAGTATATATAGGCATTAAATGCATGTTGTTTTCTCTCTATGAACGGAAATTAAAGCCATCAGTTCGTAAAGAGCAAATGGCTCAATTAAAACACAGCCAGCTGCAAAATTCAAAATTTGAAGAAGAAAACAATTTACTGTTTTTTCGCTTATAATGAAAATTTCTCACTTAACTGAAATAATTGCATGATACAAACTCAAGTGTTGATCGTAAACATACCATCAGTACTATTGTTATTGTTTCCATAACTATTATTATTATTATCATTATATGTATTGTTGTCATCACTATTTTGTTGTTATTATTTATGTATTTATCTGTCAATTTATTTCCAATGTATTATTGATATTATTATTATGTTATTATTATTGTTATTGTTGTTATCAATAGTAGTGGTCCACTACTATTGATAACAACAATAACAATAATAATAACATAATAATAATATCAATAATAATATCAATGAAAATAATGGAGACGATGAGAATGATGATCATTAGCCAAGATATTAAGGATAGAAATCCGAAACTGGCAGAATGATTTGTACATTCAATCCGTCACTAATAAACTTTATCCGTTCTTGTATTGCTTGTGATAGTAATTAATTAATCTGTCAATAAATTGAAGGACCCAATTAATTTAAAGATTTGTTGTGTTTCGCTTCCAGCAAAATAATACAAGCATGATGCACAATTAATACAAAGCCATGCATAACATTAAGAATTATCGCTCAACACTGCATTATAAATACGTCCAAGGGGTACCATCACTTTCGCCAATGATGTTTTCTTTACAGGAACCGTTTGATGTGTTAATAAATTTAACTTCAGGGTGAAAACATTTAAATACAAAATTAAAGATGGAAGAGTGTATATATATAGGCATAACATGCATGTGGATTTCTCTCAATAAATGGAAATTGAAGCCATCAGTTTTTACAGAGCAAATGGCTCAATTAAAACACAGCCAGCTGCAAAATTCAAAATTTGAAGAAGAAAACAATTTACTGTTTTTTCGCTTATAATGAAAATTTCTCACTTAACTGAAATAATTGCATGATACAAACTCAAGTGTTGATCGTAAACATACCATCAGTACTATTGTTATTGTTTCCATAACTATTATTATTATTATCATTATATGTATTGTTGTCATCACTATTTTGTTGTTATTATTTATGTATTTATCTGTCAATTTATTTCCAATGTATTATTGATATTATTATTATGTTATTATTATTGTTATTGTTGTTATCAATAGTAGTGGTCCACTACTATTGATAACAACAATAACAATAATAATAACATAATAATAATATCAATAATAATATCAATGAAAATAATGGAGACGATGAGAATGATGATCATTAGCCAAGATATTAAGGATAGAAATCCGAAACTGGCAGAATGATTTGTACATTCAATCCGTCACTAATAAACTTTATCCGTTCTTGTATTGCTTGTGATAGTAATTAATTAATCTGTCAATAAATTGAAGGACCCAATTAATTTAAAGATTTGTTGTGTTTCGCTTCCAGCAAAATAATACAAGCATGATGCACAATTAATACAAAGCCATGCATAACATTAAGAATTATCGCTCAACACTGCATTATAAATACGTCCAAGGGGTACCATCACTTTCGCCAATGATGTTTTCTTTACAGGAACCGTTTGATGTGTTAATAAATTTAACTTCAGGGTGAAAACATTTAAATACAAAATTAAAGATGGAAGAGTGTATATATATAGGCATAACATGCATGTGGATTTCTCTCAATAAATGGAAATTGAAGCCATCAGTTTTTACAGAGCAAATGGCTGAATTGAAATACTGTCAGCTGCAACTTATATTTTGAAAGAAAAACAAATTACTGTAGTTTCGCTAATAATGAATATATCCCACTTAACTCTTTCGAATGAAATAATTGCATGATACAAACTCAAGTGTTGGTCGCATACATACCATCAATCTCGCCCGTGGTATTTTCACTGCACTTGCTCTTTGATGTCTTTACCGATTTAACTACAATGCGAAAAGAATAATTTAAAACAATTATGAGAGGGTGTTGTTACTGTATTGTAACGTCAGTACTTAGAAAAGACTATTGCTATGTGTCTGAAATTACGAGACATATCCACATATTCTCCTTCATTTGGTGAAATCCCGTTTATAAACAGCCTTATAGAGTTTTAATTTTTCGACTTTTCAAAACTAACTTTATGTTGTTCGTCTGATGACGTCGGTCATTCTTTCAGTTCAGTTCAGTTTATTTTATTTTTGCACGGCACCAACTTCAGCCAAAGGCTGTTCTTCTGTAGGTCCGTGCGCAATATAAAATTTACATGTACAATTATAAGATAACACATATTATAACATACACATATTTTAAAAAAGAAAAAAAGAACACAAGTATACATAGTAAAATGAAAATATTCAAACCAAGATACTACTACCCCCCCCCCCCTCCCCATCGGCAATTATTCTTTCTAAACAACGTTTAATTTAGATGTTATAGTTAGTAAATAGATATTTAAGCGAACGAAATATGAACTAATATTTGTATTACCCTTGATTTAAATAAAGAGAAAGACATATTTGTTACGTTCATAGGTAGCTCATTCTAACATAAGCTTCTTTTCATGAATTCATATGTGGTTTTGGCAGTTCTAAGGTTTAATGAGCATATCTCAAGCTATAATGATATTCTTTATTACAAGGTACTCTCTAAACTCATTAAATATCATTTCATGCACATATTTTATACAAAATACATAAAACATGTGCATCTCTCCGTTTTGATAGATTTTTTTGTTTTCAAACAAAGAAATAAATCTCGGCTAGGGAACCCCTTTCATCTACTTATTGCATACATTTTTTTATTTCAATCATTCAATCATTCAATCATTCAATCATTCAAACATTCAAAGATTCAATCTTCATGTCAAAATCGAGGGCTTACCAACATAATAGGAAGCTCCATCAGAACCACCGCATAATCTTGTCAAGTCATGTCTACAGGGGAAGCCACATATCGCGTCGGCCAGCTGCTTGGTAAGACATGTCTGCTCACATGAGCAAGCACATGCTGTTCGGTTGTACAATGCTGCAATATGGAATCCATTTTCCTTACATGTTGCTGTGCAAGTGTCTGGTGTTGTTGTGTTTGAGAGGACTGCATGGTAGTCGACACCTAAGCAATCCTGAGGATAGCACCCGATGTAATCACCATCTGAAAAAGGTACAACAATTGCATGAAAAATGGCCATGTAGTTATAATAAATTTATGGTGATGATAATGATCATGATGAAGAAGATGATGACAGTGCTGTACAGTGTTCTAGTCGATACTTCCCTGGAATGTATATCACAATTTACGGGGTGAGATTTCTTGCCAGGGCACTCGCTTCCTTTGACAGGAAATGAATGCTACATTTGCTGCACTCAAACCCAGGTGTTGTAAGAGCAAGGTGGTGCGATTAATTTTTACTTGTATGCACTGACTGAGCAGATTCAAAGTTACATGAAAGCGCATAAGGTGATATGCACTGTACGTTGATAATGATGATAATGATAATTTAACAATATATATTGTCGTTTCAAATCAAACGCGATAAATTGATAAAGTTCATTTCCAAGTAATGTACTAACATAATAAAATTACCTCTTGCTTGTCTTTCATCCAAATCATTGGAAAGTTGAGAAGCCGTAGTGTTATTATCACTACTGGAAGACATCGGTCTTAAAAGTAGGCAGAGCACCAGTATTCCATACATATTTAATATGTCTATATAGAACGTGTTACTGCCAGCTCTTCACGTACCTTGTAGAAAACAAAGTTATTGGTTTGACCAGCGAGTTGGGATGAAAGTATCCAAAACATTTACCCGTACTTTCTCAAAGCACCATGTCACTCTGGTGTTAAAACAGCGGCCCAGTTATTGCTATAAAGCCGGGATTATATACAAAGTCCTTAAAAAGCGCATGTGTTGCGTACTGTTTTATTATTATTATTATTATTACAATTATTATGATGATGATGATAATGATCATGTGATGTATCTTACCAATGTCAGAAAATCAAATAAAATGTGATAAAATTAAAATCTGCATTAAACAAAAACAAAATATTTTTAATAATTTTGTAATACTTTTTAAAGACCTTACCTATTGCATGTCTCTCAGGTACGTCGTTGGAAGGTTGAAAATCCGTAGTGTTATTATCACTTCTGCAAGCCATCGGTCTTACAAGTAAGCAGAGCACCAGTATCCCATACATTTCTATCTCGAACTTCTTATTGCCTCTTGTTCACCGTGTAGAAAACAAAGTTTTTGGTTTGACCAGGGAGTTGGGATGGAAGTGTCCAAAACATTGACCCGTTTTTTTTAAAGCACCATGTCACTCTGGTGTGTCAGATTAGAGCTAAGCTATAATTGAAACAGTATAGAAATTAGGATGCAGAAAGATGAGACCGCTGTTTCTAAAACACCACGTGATGTACAAAATCACTTTCTTCATAATGCTTTGATCGACTTATCATTTTCTAAACCACAATTCATTTTTGCAGCTCACCTTGATGGATCAAATCACTTTGTCAATTACTCTGATAAAAAGAATCCTTATCTAATAAACCTTTTCTGCTCTTTTATTGCTTGTGATAGTAATTAAATTATATGTCAATAAATTGAAGGACCCAATTTATAACAAGGATTGTTTTTGTTTCGCTTTCAGCATAATAATACTCGTATAATGCACAATAATTAATTAAAAGTCATGTACAACATCACAAATTATCTTTCAACACTTTAATATAAATAACTATTTTCGCCAGTGACGTTATCTGTGTAGGAATTGTTTGATGTGTTTTAATACAAATTTAACTTTATGGTAAAAACATTCAATTTAAGAAACAAAAGGTGAGAGTGTATTACATAGGCATTAAATTCATTTGGTTTTCACTCTATGAATGGAAAGTGAAGCCACTAGTTTCTACAGAACAAATGGGGTGAATTAAAACACTGCCAGTTACAAAAATCTAATTCGAAGAAGAAAAAGAAATTGATTGTAATTTCCCAACAAATGAATATTTCATATGTAACTCTTTGGGATGAAATAACTGCATGATACAAATTCAAGTATTGATCACATATACCACAGCTTCACCAATAGTATTGTCACTGCAATCACTGTAAGTTCGATGCGCGGTTTATCGATTTAAGTAAAAAGTGAAAACAATAATTTAAAACAACATATGATAGAGTGTTGGTACTGTATTCTATCGTCTATAATAAGCAAAAAACTTGCTATGTGTTTCATAATAGTATTACATTTATAAAGAGCTTTAATACAGGGCCTCGTGGAAAGCCACCAAATTGGTGATATGTGCCTCCCTGTATAAATGTCAGAAATAAATAAATACAATGTTTCTAAGCGCTTAACAAAAATACAAAGTAACGTTAACCTACAAGTTACAACATCATGGTTCTAGGACACCTACCCCCTGGACATCCACCCCAGATAACCACCCCAGTCAACTACTCCCTAGAACAACTACCTCCTGGGGAAACCACCCTCTAGGACGTCTACCCCCGGGACAACTACCCCCGGACAACTACCCTCAGACAACTACCCCCTAGGACAACTACCCCCGGACGATTACCCCCAGACAACTACCCCCTAGGACAACTACCAGCTAGTACATCTACCCCCGGAAAACTACCCCCGACAATTACCCCCAGACAACTACCCCCCTACAACAACCATCCTCTAGGGGGTAGTTGTCCGGGGGTAGATGTCCTAGGGGGTACTTGTCCTAGGGGGTACTTGTCTGGCGGTATTTGTACGGGGGTAGTTATCCTGGGGGTAGTCGTCATATAGGGTGGTTGCCCTAGGGGCTAGTTATCCTAGGGGTAGTTGTCCTAGGGGTAGTTGACTGGGGGTAGTTATCCGGGGGTGGATGTCCAGGGGGTAGGTGTCCGGATACGCGATGTTATACATGATACATAACTCTAATAACAAATTCCTAATAACAATCATTTAATAATAATAGTAAATATTTACATAACGATTTATAAATTAACAAACGAAATATGATTAAATTACAGATAAGTCTTAAGATTACTCTCAAAGGTTTCTAACGTTAGGGACTCGCGTATTTCATGGAGAAAATTGTTCCAAAGTTGGGGCTTAAACAGAAAAGGCACGATCGCCATAGCGGATGTGTGTGCCAGTGCCTGCGGCTACATGAAGATCATCGTGATTTTCATTGTTCTTTTTTGCCCAATATTTTTCCGACGTTGTGCCTGATGGTCGTAACACGAGGCGCCATTATACCGGGAAAGGATTGCGTCAGTAACAATGGTGATTAGTGGGTGCTTTGCTGTGCCATGTTAAAGTGACATTCCACAAAATGTAATCGAAAAAAGAACAGTGAACATCACGAAAATCAAATGAAATCACGGAAATCTTTTTTATCGCGACAAAATAATACTACCCGTATTACTCTACTTTGAAGAAGAAAAAAGCCTATTTCACTTTCTATTATGGGATGTAGCTTGTGTGGAGGGGTGAGTATACTTCCGATTAATGTATTTGTGCGAAAAACATGAATTTTGAAGAAAAACAATCTTTATAAAAAAGCTCACTCACAAAAAGGAAAATCACTGAAAAAAAAATCGATGGATTTATGTGATTAATTATCATCCGGGATGATGTAAGCACCATCCTCATTATCATCACAAGCATTCACTGAGTCTGCAGAGTAATACACATGGGATTCGGGATTTTCTATAGACCCTCCTCTTTCCTCCTGCTTAAGGGAATTAGGTATGCGTATAGAGCAGCATCCTTCACTACCGGGGATTTTTGAGGATTCCATTCCACTCTGTGATCGGGATATGCGCGAAGAGTAGTACACCTCAGAGCCAGCGGTTGTTCGGCCTTGTGGGCAGCGATCCATGACCATGTAACCATCTTCATCGGTCCTTCTGGCCGAAACTGGAGCTTGAACCAGGCCAACATCTGGCATCTCTGGGTAATTGTAGTCATGGTCCGATGAGCTGTTTTCCAAAAGAACGGACTGGGATGGGACGAGGAACTCATGAGATAATTTAGAATCTGGCTTGGTTGCCGAATTAACGTTCTTGTCAGGATCTTCGTAGAGAACTTCTCCTACCGAGGTCTCAAGAGGGTTCTCCACTGAAGGATTAGGCCCTGGAGTGCAAAGCATTTTATGTGATCTAGGCATCGCGTTTAACGAGCGAGATGTTGCGCCATGGACACTTTTATCCCGAAGGCCCCTGTTTCGGAGTTGTCCATTAGCTCTCTCCGTCACTCTGATAAGCGATGTGTACTTTAGGTGGTGATATGTCAGTATAACTGCAATAATGATGATTAGGAAAATGACGACAGAAATTAAGATTGGAATGGCAATGTGAACCGATGGACCATGAGTCTCTACAATAGAAAGGCATAGATAAATAAACAAATTTGTAAATTAATGAAATTATATATTTATATGTATTCATTTATTTACAGTTTTATTTAAGCAAGTTAACTGTATCAGTTCTAAAACTGTTCTCCTGAGATTGCCTGTACGAATTATATATCAAAATTACAGAGTAAGTTAAACAGTTTAAATAGTACATACATATCATAACATGATTTGTTTTTGTTTTTGTTTGGGGGGGGGGGAGGTATACAACATGATATAAAACACGAACAACTATATATTTAAGATAAAACAAAATAGTGATAACAAAATGATAATTATGTTATGATAATAATAATAATCATAACAAATAATTATAATAATACCTCTACTACTAGTACTACTACTACTAATAATAATATTAATAATTATTATTATAATACAAATATCAATAAAATATTAATGATAATGATAGCGACAATGAGGATGATGTTTGACAGCGATGGTATTATTGAGAGAAATTGAAAATTGGCAGAATGATTTTTAGATCCAGGCTTTCGTTAATTATTATAGGAAAATATTGAAAGTGGTGTTCCCAAAGGCACACAAGCGTGACAGACCGATAAAACAAGGAATGCGTTAGGAAGGATGATAAATATTGGGCTAATGGGATGTCAGTTTCAATGAGAGAAAATGGTGCTAAGGTAGTGATTTCAATGCTAGATGTACAATTAAGTGGTGTATTAATATTCATGCACAATCCAATGTTCGATAGGCATGCAACATTGTAGTGGTTACCGGCTACCTAAGTGGATAGGGGTTGAGACCAAGGGTTCAGTGAAAGTGATATCCACCATGGCCGTCGTTGTTGAATCACGACCTGTTGATCGTGGCGAAGACCTTGTCCACTCCGATGTCGTCACAGTGGTCGTCGTGTGCTCACTGGTGATATTACGGTGTTTCGTCGCGGTGTTCATTGCCCGCCTCGTGCTACTAGTTGTTGTTGTTGCTTTAGTAGTTGTAGCTTTGTAATGAGACAGAAATGATTCAAGATAATAGAAATATGTATCATGCGTATAGCGATTTAACAACATCAAATATTATTATTATTATAACGATAGATATCGATAGATCTAGATAACATTGTGAGGCACCAAATAATTTGTTCATGAAATACCTAAGGTCTACTAGTGTAAAAGATGAGATATAAAAACAAAAGTATTATTTGAGTAGGATACAACATCATGATAGAGAAAGAAGAAGAAAAGAGACAAGAAATTATAAGCCATATCAAACAGATAATGTAGTGCTGTCATAGTCTAAGGTCTTATCCTTTCAATGTTAAGGTCGTGGGTTCGAGACCCGACGCGGCACTAGTGTCCTTTGCCGAGGCAGTAATCTTCGTTTGCCACTCTCCACCCAGGTGTAAACATGATTAGGCCGCCAAATAGGAAGAAATTACCTGATTGCTGTATGCACTGAAAATCGGAAGCCTAGCTAGAGCACCTTGAGCATCTTGAGCGGTGTATATAATAATAATAATAATAATAATAATAATAATAATAATAATAATAATAATAATAATAATAATAATAACAGTGATAATAATAGCATAATTATATCAACAATAACAATATGGAGACGATAACGATGAGGTCGGTGGTGATCCACGGATGGTGTCGCCGGGATTTGCTCTTTTTTGATGGTATCAAATCCTCCATACACTTCTTGAGGAACGCAGATATCCTCTTCCAGTTCTCATCTACAGTTTGGACCTCTGGAGATGAAAGGAAGAATCGATTGAAAACTTTTCAACAGTTTCTTTAGTGATCTGGTGGTCTGCTCGGTGGAATTGGTAGATCTTCCTGGGAGAGGCATGGGTTGTTTTCGGATTTCCTGAAAAAAGATGAAGGACACAATGTTGTGATCTGATATGCCAGGATGAATGGATATATCTGTAATGAGGCCAGGGTTGGACGTCAAAAGGAGATCCAGGATGTTATAGACGCAGGACGGGTTTACATCCCTTACCATTTGTGTCAGTGAGAATTCCAATAAGGTCACAGGTGTGAAGCAAAAGTTGATGGATGCTTGCACGGTTTCGATTGGTTAGTGAGCAGGATTCCCAGTCGATGTCTGGAAGATTGAAATCTCCTCCAATGATGATGTTAGAGAGAGTGACTTCTTCTGTGTTTAGACATAACCTTAGCTATGGGGAGTTGGAGTTCCTCAAGGTCTTGCTTTCCGTTACTTGGGGGACGGTAAAAGCTTTCTATAATGGCTTTGCGTTGGTAAATTGTAAGTTACACCAGATGATTTCGCTATTTTAGTCGAACTCCGGACAGTTGGTTAAGATGAGAGACTCACGTACTGCTACAAAGACACCACCCCCACGGTTGTTTCGATCTTTCCGGAAAACTGTGTAATTACTAGGATATACACTGCAAGTAGGGGTTGTCTCGTCAAGCTTAGATTCGCAACCATGGATCACATCTGGCTTGTGATGACTAATCATAATTGCTTGGAATTGAGAGTATTTTGCATAACTGTTAAGATCATTGCAATTGATAATGACGCCCTTCAGGATCTTCCTGCGGTTTTTAGATGGCGAGAAGTGAAGGCGTGGTGGTAGCGTCGATGCATGACCAGATGACACTGAAGTTGGTGTTGACGTCTGACAATGATATTGGGAATCATCAGTTGTGTCGCTGATGCTTACCTTGGTACACCTGGATAAACTGTCTCACTCCACCGCAAAACCGCATGATCTCCCTGACACAGTACACCACATCGATCATCACATTGTGTCGCATCAGACTGATCTATACAGTCGAACTCTCCGCAATAACAGGTATGACCAAATTCTAAAGCAACATTACGAAAATGGTCTATACAAACAAAATTGCCCCCAAATGACACCAAATCAGTCGATTTGGAGTAGGCATGTCGAAGTGATTAAAGCAATTGTGGAAGCGGTGCCAGCTAAGCTTACCTTGGTACACCTGAATAAATCCACTTCCACCACAAAACCTCTCGGGCACAAGATCTTCCTGACACGGTATACCGCATTTATCATCACATCGTTTCGTATCAGACTGATCCATACAGTCGAACTCTCCGCAATAACAGGTATCCCCAAATTCTAAAGCAGCAAACGCAGAGCTTTCATTATTGCAAGCTCCTGTGCATTCGTTGATGCTTGGAATAGTGAAAGAAGTTGTGTTCTTGAAACAAGCGCTCTCATAACATCCAATGTAGGGGAAGCCTGAAAAAGAAGAAGAAAATGTATGCAGGAACATGATAACAACAACATCAACAACGACAAGAATATTATTGATAATACAACTTAATAAGGTTTTTGATAAAGTTGATGATAATACAGATACAATAATTGTATAAGTTCTGCTGTTGGTTAATTTCAAGACTTTTGAAAGAATCTTGAATTTAAAAAAGAGATATTATAAACATTTAAAAAAGGAATGTGTACATTGTGTAATATTCTGAACTAATGTGAGGTACTTTCAAAATAGCTAGATTTCCTATCAACCATTCAAACTTATAAAATGTTGTAATTCTATCTGTAGTTTTATTATGGAGTGACGAAAAATTAACCTTTTATAATATCAATTCGTTACAAAGTATATACAATTCAATATTTTCATAAATGTACTCTGTTGGTCATAATGGTGGAATATTTCAATTCAAATTCAATTTATTGAATGATTTTGACAATAATTTATTCCTAATAGATCTAGATAATAGTATACATTCTTAGATTTTATTGAATGACAATTGGGGAGTGTTTGTTTTGCGTGACTGCTAAAGCATGTGTGTGCTACTATGCTAATCAACTAAGGGACCTACGTACTTAAGTCATAACTGACAGTAATGAGGGTTAATGCCTCATAAAAGTGCACTAACATAGTACATCGACACGGTTTTGATCCTGGGGGCTCACAGTAACGAGGCAATTGCGTAGCCAATAAATCATGACTGTACGCAGCGGGTGCTAGGGTACGTCGACGCCCCCACAAAAACAAAAAACAAAGAAAATTCAATAAATTTCCAATAATTCATTGCATTTCTCCCCAGTCCCCAACAGGAAAAATTCCTCTGTAGGGCCATGCATTATGGTTCAAGGCATACCCACATAGAAGATTTTTTGTTATGGTTGGGGCAAAATGCAATTTTTTATTTTTTTTTCTTCAATAAAATCTAAGAATGTATACTATTATCTAGATCTATTAGGAATAAATCATTGTCAAAATCATTCAATAAATTGAGGTAAAAATAATTATTCCACCATAATGACCAACAGTGTATACGAATTGCTGATACCAAATCCATTTGTTGCGAAATAAACCAAATATTTAAAGATTTTTTTTAATTAAGACTTGTATTATTCTTTATATTCAGTTTCCTGCTGACTTTAATAAATGTGTAGATCATTACTAAAATAGAGAGTGTTATTAGTTAATCTAATTTTAGGGGCATACGATTTTATTCAAAAGTGTATAACGAGATTGCTATTAAAAACAAAAACAAACCTGTAAGGACCTTCAAATTCATGCAGGACAGACTGCAGTGAGATTTTTGGCATTCAATTGTGTGCATATGCGTGATATTTAGAAGTTTGTGTAATGTTTTTCATCTAATTTCAAGAGGCTTTTTTTCTGTCTCTCTGCATGTTTGAAAATTCGTTATAGTAAGCGCGCTTCACGTTTTGTATTAAATAAGGTTCACAGCGTAATCCTCATTTTAAAAAATATCAAGAAAACACATCAGATTAAAGGACATTATATTTCACCGATATTCTATGAGATTCCCCTAATAGTCCAGGCATTATTTGATATGAACTCCCACTAATTGCAACAGAAAGTCTTTTAACTGTTTATACCCAAAAATATGTCCTCTATAACAATCAAAACTCTTAAGGAATCCTGGTGGGGGAAAGTACTATGGCGGCCATTTTTTCAAAATGGCCGCCATAAACCAGATATTTCCTTATATCTCTGCTTCTAAGTAACATAGAGCTTTGATTTTAGGTGCAATTAGTGGGAGGTTGACCCCTTTTTTTCACGAAATGTCTGGACTATAATGCCATGATTATTACCATGCAAAATGACGGTTGAAAATATCTGAGAATAGATATGACATAGCGATATTCATTTTGTAATGTTATTTTTTTTGTTAAAGTATTACCGTGCGTTGACGCAGGGAAAACTTGCATTTTCTATTCCTCATTTGCGTTCAGGGACAAATATCACACGGAATTACATTCTTCGTTTTAGTTGATGATGAATATAATAAATAACACTAAGACTGGATAATTTCATGCCAATGATGATGATGATAAGCATTTAATTGACGGGTAAATGTATATTTAGAAAATGAGAGGAAGAGAAAGATAGTGGGATAAAGGGATTAACTGAGCAGTCACTGTATAAACGTTATACTAAAAGGGGCAATATTAACTTGTATACACGTTACACCCAACAAAGGGACAGTAACTTGTATAAACATACCAAACAAAGGGGCAGTGACTGGTATAAACATACCAACCAAAGGGGCAGTGATTGGTATAAACATACCAAACAAAGGGGCAGTGACTGGTATAAACATACCAAACAAAGGGGAAGTGACTGGTATAAACATACCAAACAATGGGGCATGCAGTGACTGGTAGAAGCGTTTTACCACACAGTGGGGGCAGTGACTGGTATAAACGTTATACCAAACAAAGGGGTATGTATGGGTTTAAACGTTACACCGAACAAAGGGACAGTCACTGTAAAAAGGGGCACTATTAACTTGTTTACACGTTATACCAAAAAAGGGACAGTAACTGGTTTAAACGTTACCCCAAACAAAGGGGCAGTGACTGGTATAAGCATACCAAACAAAGGGGCAGTAACTGGTATAAACATACCAGACAATGGGGCAGTGACTGGTAGAAGCGTTTTACCAAACAGTGGGGGCATTGACTGGTATAAACGTTATACCAAACAAAGGGACAGTAACTGGTTTAAACGTTACACCGAACAAAGGGACAGTAACTTGTATAAACGTTACACCAAACAAATGGGACAGAGACTGATATAAACGTTATACCAAACAAAGGGGCAGTGACTGGTATAAACATACCAAACAAAGGGGCAGTGACTGGTATAAACATACCAAACAGAGGGGTATTTATGGGTATAAACGTTATACTAAACAACTTTGCACTAATTGTTAGTATATATTTATAAAATAATAACAAAATAATAGGCTTTATAATAAAAATGATTATAGCAATAATATTGATAATAATATTAATAATAATAATAATATTATAAAACAATAACACAAAATATAACATGAAATATAAAACTAAGACTAAGGCAAATCGAGAAATACAAATTAAAAATCAAAGATCACAAATAAATTGACACAAAACTTATTATCATTGGTTGGAGGAAGATTGAGTATGCCTTAGATTTCACAGATGACACGGAGTTAAGAACAGAAAAAGAGGCAAAAGAGGAAAAAGAGGTTTAGAAAGAAAGATAGGTGGAGAAGGAAAGGGGAGTGAGAGAGTCAAACATAAAATGTATTCGTGAATTACGTACCTTGAGATTCCCTTTCTACAATATTTGCCGGACTTTCACAGGAATCTGATATCTCTGAGGCCCTTACGAAGGAAAGCAAGCCTAGGAAAATAAAAACAAACTCTGCAACAGCCATGACGCCTGCAAATCAATAGATTGATTGCTGAATTCTTGTGCAGGTGAAGAAAACGTTATAAAAAGTAACATTAGATAAATCATGCCATTTCAATCGCATTCATATAGAGTTGAGGTCTTGAGGAGTTGGCGATATTTAGAAATGTCGAAATGAAAATGAAGACCTTACGTGAAAGTTGAACAAATTAATTATGTACACGCAATATTATTAATCACCATGAATATATGAACCAATTACATACCCATAATACGATACTTTTACACTCGTGATTGTTGAGAGGTTTTTAATGTCCACGTTGCATTTATTCCCCTCTTTCTTCATTTATTCAAGCAATTATGATATCAAAGAAAGACCATTTTGACATTCTGTCCCTATTTTTAATATCAAACTTCTATATCCGTTATTTTTCTTCAATTTCACCCCTCCGCTCTCTCTTTTAATACATATAGAACCTTGATCTGCCTCTGAGCCCTGGTTGTTATGGAAGGATACAATACTTTAATGGTCCTGATGCAATAGATGTGAATGAAAGTACTTGTACTTTTGTTACCAACGTCGAATTCATTACTTTCTCTTTCGAATGGTCGTGATTAGTCGGTGCCTGGCGGAAGAAGTTTTTTTTTTTTTTAATAGCATGCATGTATGGCCATTTTAGACTTTTGTGTGAATTAGAAACAAGATTTTATAATCATGAAGGTAAAATAAAGTTTTGTACCCATAAACGCAATGGCAAATGAACTGAGAAGCACGACAGTGGCTTAGTGTTGTCTTGACTTTAATGACAAAGGTAGCGGGCAAGTACTGAATCCAATGACCGGGGTAATGTCAAGCGATTAGAGACATTGTTTTAAGCGCTTTATAAAAGCGGAAAATCATGATTTATTTTATTATTAATTGAAAGGATGATATATGACATGAAATGCGATGAATAATAAAGGGAGTAGTGGTAAAAGTCTTACCCCTTTCCTTTTCTGTCTCGGTTCGTCTAATTAACCAACATGAATTTATTTAATTTTCCTTTTAAGTCGGTACTTGGGAGGACACCCCTCTCTCTCTCTCTCTCTCTCTCTCCCTTTCTCTCTCTCTCTGTCTCTGTCTCTCTATATCTCTGTCTCTCTCAATCTCTCTCTCTCTCTCTCTCTCTCTCTCTCTCTCTCTATCTCTCTCTCTATATATCTATATATCTATGTATCTCTCTGTCTCTCGCATTGCACTCTTTCTTTTCTGCATTTACTGAGTGTCTTCTTCCCGTTGTACTACCCTCTCTTAGTTCTGCCACCCTATAATACAGTTTTCCCCTTTTCATATTTCCCCTTTCTCTCCCCCTTCCTCTCTCCAGTCTTCACTCTCTCCAGTCCTCCCTCTCTCCTTCCCCTCTCTCTCTCTCTTCCTTCTCCCTCTCCCTTCCCTTCTCCCTTCTTCTCTCCCTCCCTCTCTCCCTTCCCCTCTCACTTTCTCTCTGCCTTCCCTTCTCCCTTCCTCTCTTCCTTTCTCCCTTCCTCTCTCCCTTCCTCTCTCCCATCCTCTCATATCCTCTCGTCCTCCCTCTCGCCCTCCCTCTCGCCCTTCCTCTCATCCCTACTCTCTCTCTCTCTCTCTTCATTTCATCATCTCTCATCTCACTCTCCATTCTATGAATCTAAGCTTTTAGTACAACAAACAGCGAAACAGAATATATCAAACACACATATTTTCATTTTGCGTTAATACATTTGTATGACGTTATCATATTGGTATTTTTGTAAAATACACACAAAGCCTTAACACCGGCATATAATCGTGTTCATCATGATCCACTTTTCATAAACATGAATATTTGGCAAAATATAATGTTGAGAATATTTGCACTAATAATCTACTAATTATCCAATAAAGAAGATGACATCTGTGTAGGTCTATCTCTAATAATGAATCTGATGAATTTCAGGCATGCAGAGTCACTTGGCTTAATATCTGAAGATAGAGCATTTGTGTACACTGTTGTACTTTGTGTGATTTCATATTTGTCTTGTTCATCAACAAATCGGCTGTTTAGAGCCAGAAGGGCATCAACTCATAAACTTCAATACAGAGTTAATGCCCTTCTGGCTAGGCTCTAAACAGACGAAATGACCTAGTCCAACTGTTTACAAGTAATTTTATTGTGCATCATTCAGGCAGAAAAGCTTCTGGGGCTCCGCCCCGTCGACCCCACCAGGGGCCTAAGACGGGCCCCTGAATGCTTATCCTACTGTTATAAAGTGCCTAAAACCCCGAGCTTCTGGGGGCTCCGCCCCCTAGACCCCATGCCAATTAGTGTCCTGCCAATGTCACAAATAAGGTATCAAAATATACTCATCTGACCGTAATTAAATGCCTAAAACCTCTTGAGCTTCCGGGGCTCCGCAGCATGGACCTCGCGCCAATTAGTGTCCTGCCAGTGTCACAAATAAGGTATCAAAATATGCTCATCTGACTGTACTCCAATGCTTAAAACCCCTGAGCTTCCGGGGGTTCCGCCCCTTTACCCCCGCCAATTTACGCTAGGTCCTACCTGATCGGAAATACTTTAGCCTCCCCCTACCCACTTTGAAAAACGTGCAGCGGGGCCTGTATGTAAGAGGGGGGGGGGGGGGGGTGGTGAAGCGGATTTTGTTTTGGTCTGCCCCCCCCCCCCCCCATCTGTTTTGCCCATTACGCCAATGCTGGTCACCATTACGTACCAATATTTGGCTGACATGATTTCAAATTTGCCCCCCCCCCCCCCCCCCCCCATGTGCGCCATGTGAGAGTTGCATAGTTTACTTGTTTTTAGGCATGTTGCTCGTATGGTTGAGTATACATCCAAATAATGTTTGCAAATGAGATTAATATCTCTAAAATATAATTATTAAAACAATCAAGAGCTCAATGGAGGTATATGGTCAATGCTCATCCAGGATGATGTAACCATCATCCTCGTTATCAACACGAGCTTTCACTGAGTCTGCAGAGTAATACACATGGGAGTCAGGGTTTTCGACAGACCCTCCTCTTTCCTCCTTCCTAAATGGTTTAGGTATACGCGTAGAGTTATATCCTTCACTGCCGGGGAGCTCTGAGGTTCCCATACCCCTCTGTGATCTGGGGATACGCGAAGAGTAGTACACCTTAGGGCCAGCAGTTGTTCGGCCTTGTGGGTCACTGTCCATGACAATGTACCCCTCTTCGTCGGTACTTCTGGCCGAAACTGGAGCTTGGACCAGGCCTACATCTGGCATGTCTGGGTAGTTGTAGTCATGGTCCGTAGAACGGTTCTTCAAAGGAACGGCCTTGAATTGGACGAGGTACTCATGGGATAGTTCAGGATCTGCCGTGGTTGCCAAAGAAACTGTCTTGTCAGGATCTTCGTAGAGAACTTCTCCTACCAAGGTCTCAAAATGGTTCTTCACTGAAGGATTAGTACCTGAAGCGCTTTTATCCCGAATGCCCCTGTCTCGGTGTTGTTCATTAGCTTTCTCCGTCACTCTGATAGGTGATTCTCCAGTGTGCTTCAGGCGGTAATATGTCAGTAGACCTACAACAATAATTATCAGGCAAATGGCGACTGGAATGAAGATTGGAAAGGCAGTGTGAACCGAAAGACCCGGGTCTACAGGAGAAAGGCATAGTAGATAAGTGAATAAATTGGAAAATAAATTGACAGATAAATAGATGTATAATAACAACAAAATAGTGATGACGACAAATGGATATAATGATAAAAATAATAATAATTATTATTATTATAAAATTTATAACAATAGTACCACTTCTATTAGTAACAATAACAATAATAATAACATAATAATAATATCAATGAAAATAATGGAGACGATAAGAATGATGATCATTAGCCAAGATATTAATGATATCCGAAACTGGCAGAATGATTTGTACATTCAATCCGTCACTAATAAACTTTATCCGTTCTTGTATTGCTTGTAATAGTAATTAATTAATCTATCAATAAATTGAAGGACCCGATCAATTTCAAGATTTGTTTTGTTTCGCTTCCAGCAAAATAATACACGCATGATGCACACCTAATACAAAGACATGCAAAACATTGAGAATTATCGCTCAATACTGTATTATAAAAACATGCAAGGGCTACCATCACTTTCGGCTGTGACGTTTTTCTTTTCAGGAATCGTTTGATGTGTCAAAATTAAAGGTAGGTGAGTGAATATATAGGCATAACATGAATGTGGTTCTCTCTCTGTGAATCGAAATTGACGCCATCAATTTGTATAGAGCAAATGGCTGAATTAAAACACTGCCAGCTGCAACTTATATTTTGAAAGAAATCTTTTTTACCGTAGTCTCGCTAATAATGAACATTTCCCACTTAACTATTTCGAATGAAATAATTGCATGATACAAACTCAAGTATTGATCGCATATAATACCATCAGTCTCGCCCGTGGTATTTTCACTGCACTTGCTCTTCGATGTCTTTACCGAGTTAACTACAATGTGAAAAGAATAATTTAAAACAATTATGAGAGGGTGTTGTTACTGTATTATAACGTCAGTACTTAGAAAATACTATAGCTATTTGTTTAAAATTACGAGAAATATCCAATTATTCTCCTTCATTTGGTGAAATCCCGTTTATAAACAGCCTAATATAGAGTCTTCATTTTTTCGACTTTTCAAAACTAACTTTATGATGTTCGTCTGATGACGTCGGTCATTCAGTTCAGTTCAGTTCAGTTCAGTTTATTTTATTTTTGCTTGGCACCAACTTCAGCCAAAGGCTGTTCTTCTGTAGGTCCGTGCGCAATATTAAATTACATGTACAATTATTATAAGATAACACATATCATAACATACAAATACTTAAAAAGTATACAAATACAAATGACATTGTACAAACGAAGATACTACTCTTTCATCTACCTATTGCATACATCTTTTTATTTCAATCATTCAATCATTCAAACATACACACATTCAATCTTCATGTCAACATCGAGGGCTTACCAACATAATAGGACGCTCCAGTAAAACCACCGCAGAATCTTTTCAAATCATGTCTACATGGTAAGCCACAGAGTGTTCCATCCAGCGGTTTGGCAAGACATCTCTGATCACAGGAGCAAGCACATTCTGTTCGGTTGTACAATGCTGCAATTCTGAATCCATGTTCTTTACATGTTGCTGTGCAAGTGTCTGTTGTTGTTGTGTTTCCGAGGACTGCATGGTAGTCGACATCCAAGCAATCTTGAGGATAGCAACCGATGTAATCACCATCTGAAAAAGGTGCAACATGGCCATGTTGTTGTAATTAATGTATGGCGATGGTGGTGATGATGAAGATGATGATAGTGGTGTACAGTGTTCTAGTTGATACTTCACCGGACTGTATATCACAATGTACGGGATGCGGTTTCTTGCCAGGGCACTCAATTTCTTTGAAAGGACATTACGTATACATTTGCTGCACTCAACCCAGGTGTTGTAAGAGCAAGGTGGTGCGATTAATTTTCCTTGTATGCATTGACCACAGCGGCTGCAGGAGCAAGAGCCGGGATAATATTCAAAGTACCATGAAAGCGCATGATGTGATATGCACTGTATGGTGATAAGAATGATAATGATAATTTAACAATATATATTGTCGATTCAAATCAAATGCGATAAATTGATAATCTTCATTTCCAAGCAATGTATTAACAAAACAAAATTACCTCTTGCTTGTCTTTCATCCAAATCATTGGAAGGTTGGGAAGCCGAAGTGTTAGTATCACTACTGAAAGACATCGGTCTTAAAAGTAGGCAGAGCACCAGTATTCCATACATATTCATGTCTAATTCGAACTTGTTACTGCCAGCTGTTCACCGTGTAGAAAACAAAGTTATTGGTTTCACGAAAGTTTCCAAAAACATGGACCCGTTCTTTCTCAAAGCACCATGTCACGCTGGTGTGTCAGATCAGAGCTAAACTATATTACGATGCAGAACGATGCGACCGCCGTTTCTAAAAAACTGCATGATGTACAAAATCACTTCCTTCATAATGCTTTCATCGACTTATCTTTTTCTAAACCACAATTGATTGCAGCTCACTTTCATGGATCAAAACACTTTGTCAATTATTCTGACAAATTAAAGCCTTCTTATGACGAAACCACAACTAGCCCGCGAAATACCCCGCCCCGTTGGAAACTCATTGTGCCTTGTATTTATTTGTACGCCCCTTCCCCCATTCCTCTAATGCTTGACCCTATAATGTCATAAACTATTGCTATTTTTATCATCTCAATTTATATACCCGTTTGTTTTGTTTTTCGTTGCAATTTTACCTCCTCCTCCCCTTCTTAAACAAAATAGAAAACCTTGATTTGCCTATGGGACTTCGGTTGTTATCAAAGAGTACTTATAATATTCCTAACACATTAATTTGTGAGGATTATACGTGATTAGTTGGCGCCTGGCGGCAGAAGTTTAAACACGACATAATGTAGGATATCTGGCAAGTTTAAACCTTATATGCGAATAAGATGTAATGGCTTATAATTATAAAGCTAAATGGCGATTCTGCACGACAGTGGCTTAGTGTCGGTCTGGACATTAATGGTAATAGGGGTCGGATGAAGAGGGGGTTTTACTTGAGAGGATGAAATCTGAAACAAGGCGAGGGAAAATAAAGGAGTGGTGGAAGAGTCCAATCCACTTCCTTTTCTGCCTTCAGTTGGTTCGTCTTAACCAACACAAATGTGATACTACTTCAATGTCGATACTTGAGAGGATCCCCCTCTCTCTCTCTCTCTCTCTCCCTCTCTCTCTCTCTCTCTCTCTCTCTCTATCTCTCTCTCTCTATCTCTGTTTCTACCCCCACCCTCTCTCTCTCTCTCTCTCTCTCAATAATTCAATCTGCAATCTTTATTTCCAGCATAGAGTTGTCTACCCTTGGTTTTCTGTTCTCACCCTCTCTTAGTTCTTCCACTCTATAATAAGGTTCCCCCTTTTGTAATCTTTCCTTGTTCTCCATTTGTTCCCCCCCCCCCTCCTTCTCATCTCCCCTCCTCCGGATCCCTTTCCTCCACCCTCCGTTCTTCTCCTCTTTCCCCTCTTCCTCTATCTTTCCCTTTCCCTCTCCCTTCAACTCTCCATCCCTCACTCTCTCTCTCCCTTTCTCATCCCACTCTATATTTATGTATTTGAAGTTATCATACAATTAGCAGCGAAACAAAGCAAATCAAACATACATACTTTTTTTTTTTTTTTTTTTATTGAAAATAAAACTAAACGACATAACATATTAACAATAATAACATATCAATAAAGTAAATAAATGTATACAGAACACGGTGCAACACAGGACACACAACACAAATAGCTCAACACAAATGCCTCACTCTAGTCAGTAGGTTCACCCTCGACATGCATCAAGGTTATGTATCATGTAAGAAAACCGAGACTGGACACGTTAAGGAGAGGCTCCACTGATAATATTAACAATATAATAACATAATTGATAATAAGGAAGTATACAATTTATTAAATGCCAGGGGACCAACATTATACAAGAAAGAAAGTGACCATTTCCTAAAGTGGGAGCTCAATTTACCTTGCTTCTCTGCTATTTTATATTCAATTTTCTGTTTAATTTTTACAAAAGAAAGGAAACCCTGGAAATGTAATTCTACCTCTTGAAATTTACATGGAATAATATACAAATTTGAGGCACAATATATTTTAAAAAATAATAATATTGTGTTTAAATACAAAATATTTCTTTACGATATATATAAAGCCTCAACTAAACAAAATAAAAATGTTTTCCATAAACATGAAGATTTGGCAAACAATAATATTCAGAACACATGCATTCATAATCTAATAATAATCTAATAAACAAGACGACAACTGTGTAAAAAGTTTATCCCTCAGAATAAACCTTATAAAGTTCAGGCATGTAAATTGAGCCACTTGGCTTACTACACTGTTAGAACGGTGTTTAGAATATCACTGTTTAAAAGAATGTTGTTTAAAAAAGTAAACAACGTTGTTCAAAATCGAAAAATCAGTGCTCGATTGACTTAAACAACTATGTATTAAAAGACAAAAATATTTAATTAAACAGAGTTGTTTAAAAAGTCCCGGGGGCGTCGTTGATATTTTCTCGATACGCGATTGCAATTTGCGCACACACATGCGATATGCACAAAGTACGTACATGCACTGCAAGCGCTAGTGCAGTGCAGTGCATACGAAAATGGCGGAACACGGGGCAAGGCGACGACTTGGTTCTTCTCGGCTTCGCCGATGGGGTTTAGATGAAGTTATAGAGACAAATAATAATGTTGTCTGTCACTGCCATGAATATGATGAACAAATGTTGAAGTAAATCGGCAACAAGCTCTGCATGTTACAGTGTATAAATCGTTGTGATTATTGCAGGAGTGGTTCCAGTAGGTCATTTTACAAATTCAAACAACTTAGATAATAACCATTAAACAGTTCTGTTTAAAATTTAAGCAACTCCTTTTAAACAACCCAGTTGTGCAGTAATACTGAATAAACAACAGTTGCTTAGTAATTTAAACATTATTGTTTAAAATTTAAACAACTTGCTTTAAACAACCGAGTTGTGCAATTTTATTATTAAACAACTGTTGTTTAAAAGGTTTCCTAATTTTTAAACAACTAAGTGTTCAAAATGTAAACAACCTTAATTTGTTTAATTTTTAAACAACGTTGAGCGATTCACCGGTTAACTCGGGGTTGTTTAAAATTGTAAACAACTTGTTTAATTTTTTTCTAACAGTGTATCTAAAGATAGACCACCAGTGTACAATGTTGTACGTTTTGTGATTTCATATTTTTCTCATTTTGCACGTCGACATAGTGGACGCCAGTGCTTAAAAGGACGTCACACTTAGCAGTCCACTATGTCGACGTGCAAATCTAAACTCGCATTGAACGGCGAGGACTCTATAAAAACGCCTTATTCAGCGTATTTACCTGTACTCATTTTCCAAAGTTGTGTCTGACGGTCATACAACAATACGTCATAACGCGAGGAGTCTTTGATCTGGCGTAGGATCGCGTCAGGGACCATGGTGACTAGTGCGTTCTTTGCTCTGCATTTTAAAGTGACATTCTACAAAATGTAATCTCAAAAAGAACAGTGAAAATCACGATGATCGAATGACATCACGAAGCCTTTTTTATAGTCACAAAATAATATGACCCATACTACAGTACTTTAAAAATAAATACAAATAGCTTATTTCACTTTCTATCATGTGATGTGGCTTGGGGTGGGTATGCTTCCAACGATTTTTAGCAAATAAGATTAATATCTCTATGAGATCAAACTAATGATTAAAATATCAATCATGAATTCAATTTGCATACAGGTTCATGTAAGAATAATCCTCGTAATCATTACAAGCTTTCACTGAATCTGCAGAGTAATACATTTGGGAGTCAGGGTCTTCTACGGACCCTATTTCCTCCTTCTTTAGCAATTGAGGTATGCGCAAAGAGTAGCATCTTTCTCTGCCGGGGATTTCTGAGGACCCCATACCATCCTGTGAACAGGATATACGCGAAAAGTAGTACACCTTAGAGCTAGCGGCTGCTCTGCCCTGTGGGTCACGATCCATGACAATGTACCCCTCTTCGTCGCTACTTCTGGCCGAAACTGGGGCTTGGACCAGGCCTACATCAGGCATTTCTGGGAAGTTGTAGTCATGGTCCAATGAACTGTTCTTCAAAGGTTCGCCCAGGACTGGGGCGAAGTACTCATGGAATATTTCAGAATCTGCCGTAGTTGCTGAAGAAACGTTCTTGTCCGGCTCTTCGTAGAGAACTTCACCTACCAAGGTCTCAAGAGGGTTGTTCATTGAAGTCCCTGAAGCGCAATGTATTCTTTGTGATAAAGGCATCGCGTTGAACAACCAAGATGTTGCATCATGGACACTTGTATCCCGACTGGCCCTGTCTTGGTGTTGTTCATTAGCTCTCTCCGTCACTCTGATAGGTGATTCTCCAGCATGCTTTAGGCGTTGATATGTCAGTATACCTAGAATAATGATGATCAGGAAAATCACGACCGGAATAACGATTGGAATGGCAATGTGAACCGCTGGACCCCGTGCTTCTTTGGTATAAAGGCCTAGATAAATCAATAAAATGTTAAATGAGTTTTAAAATGTATTCATATTTATTCATTTAGTTACAAATTTTATTTAGACACGGTAGGTCCTTAAGAGGTGCTTAATAAAGTAAAGGTTAGGAATACAAAGTTTAAATTCATTCATATCTTAACTTTTAGTTGTTTGCTTTTATACACCATGATATAAATACAAAAGAGTATATATTTCATATTAAAAAAATACAGCAAAATAGTGATTAGAAAAAAAGAATTATGATTATACTGATAATGATAAAACAAGATATACAATACTACTAAATACCAATAATAATAATAACAATGATAATAACATAATACAAATACTTGGAAATTGGCATAATGATTTTAAATCCCGGCTTTCATTTGCTATAAGAAAATATCAAAACGGTATTCCCAATGGAACGCAAGTTTGACAGATAGACAAACGCGGAAATGCGTGAGGAAGGATAATAAATGTATTGGCCCGTCGTTCTACTGCACTGGAAAGGCTTGTTCAAATATGGCGCGGTAAACCGCCCCAAAAAAAACGCCGCGGTTTTTTGTTTAACGTGTGAATGAATGGTAACTGTGCGCAACAAAGGACCTGCGATTATTCACTGAGCCCTGTGTTGTCAGCTACAGACATGTGAATCGTATACATTCAACGTCATCGTAACAAACTTTTAAAAAACTTTCTTTGGCCTTACCGTGACATGTCTGAACGAGCCTTAAGAAAATGTTGGAAGGTTTACGAAACCGGAATTGTCTTTCTAGCGAGTTGTCGGTTAGGGGGCTGTCTGTTTTGCATTGCCAATCATAAAATTTTGATTGAATATGTTAATACCACTTTCGGTGTAGGCATATTAAATATCATGCTCAATCCAATGTACGATAGGCATGCTTCATTAAAGTGGTTACCGGTTACCTAATCGGGTGGGGATTGAGACCAAGGGTTCAGTGAAAGTGATATCCACTAATGCAGTCGTTGTTGAACCACGTCCTGTTGATCGTGGCGAAGACCTTGTCCACTCCGATGTCGTCATAGTGGTCGCTGTGTGCTCAGTTGTGGTCGTCGCACGGTGTTTCGTCGTGTGCTCCCTGGGGGTCGTACGGTGTTTCGTCGTCGTGTTCATTGTCCGCTTCATGCCGGTAGACGATTTGAAGGTGGTTGTTGTTGTTGCTTTAGTAGTTGTAGCTTTGTAATGAGACAGGAATGATTCAAGATAATACAAATATATGCCATGCGTATATTTTATCTAACAACATCAAAGATTATCATAATAATGATAGATAAGCATAGGCCCATATAACATTTGTAAGGAACCAAACACATTTTTTAAATAATGTTCAAGGTGTATTAGTGTAAAAGATGAAATATATACAAAAGTAGGCCTACTATTTAAGTAGGATACAGCATCATGAAAGGAAAAAGAAGAAGAAGAAAAGAGACAAGGAATTATAAGCCATTTCAAACAGATAATGTAGAGGTATCAAAGTCGATTGTGCTTAGCCCTTCAATCTAGACGCTGAGATCGTGGGTTCGAGACCCGACTCGGCACTAGTGTCCTTTGCCGAGACAGTAATCTTCGTTTGTCACTCTCCAACCAGGTGTAAAAATGAGTAGGCCTCCCAAAAGGAAGGAATAACTTGATTTCTGTATACACTGAACATCGGTAGCCTAGCTAGGGCTAGAGCCAGGTTAATACTCGAGCACCTTGAGCATCCTGAGAGGTGGATATGTGCGCCTTTAAAGTATCCTATATATATATATATATATATATATATAAAAGTGCGAGAATAGGTCAAAGTACGTGTCACAGGTCAGTAATCCACACTTGACCGCACATCCCTTATTACACATTCACATAATATAAACACACCGACAGCCCAACACACAAGCAAGGTAAAACACTTTGAATTTGCATAATCATTTCTAAGTTTATTCCGAAAGTATTTCTCGTACTAATTTTTACTATGTTCATGATGCTTGACTATGATTGAGTGATATTAAGTTTGTATGCCATGTATATTTTTGTTCATACAATGTATTTGTATTTGTATGTGTTTGCACTTCAGAACCTGAAGAAGGCCTTACAAGCCGAAAGCTCGTAATAAACCTGTAAAGTACAGCTACGTCTCACGTTCCTAGACCTTTTTCTTCACGCCTATATATATATATATATATATATATATATTAATAATGTTATCATTATTAATGAAAGCGAAACGTAGAAATGAGAGCATACGTATGAGAGTTTCTAATAACAGGAATACATAACACTTATACACTGTATTTTTAATATAAACATTGAATCTTTGAGTGAAGATCCTGGTTTGCTGCTTTTTCCTGTTCAGTTTATGAAGTCGTGCGTTGCGCCATTTCCAGTACGTTCCCGGAAATAATTGTAGTAATTATCATTCACAATTGCCTAGTTATGCATTCAATTTCCACAACATAGTAGACATATAAAATACATGTATCAGGCAGGTTTGTACTAGGCGGCTTTTTTCTACAGATTTTGTCCTCATCACTACATACTTGGTGGTGAAGTTGACACGACCCGGATGTTATCCACGGCTACGCGACCGGAGGATAGGCTCCATAGTGATGCAGTGAAGGTTACCTACGAAGGAGAGGAATTTTAGCAAATGAAAATTATTTATTAAACCTACGAGAGAGATAAAAAGTTGACGTCAAATAAATTTAAAACTTATGGTAGCTGAAATAAAACAATTCAAAAATGACTTGATGGGTTGGATCTAAATTGAACAAAATCGTTAAGAAGTAAAACTTTCTCTTGTGCAAGGAAATAAAATTAAAAATCATTTCTAGTCTGTAAACTGAATTTTGTCTTCCCCTTCCTTTTATACTTACTTCGTTTCACTGGTTTTTAATAATTTCACAAAAATAAAATACAGGGGGAAAAATTATCTTTGAACTTGTAAGAACTACGTGAACAATGGAATTTCCATGTTTGTGTGATCAGTTAGTACAGAAGAATAAGACCTACATTTGCATTTGTTTATTCACCTTTAATATTACAGCTTGAGTATGTGTCTTGTGACACATTCTGGGCCACACTCTTCGTTGGTATTGAGTGCTATTAGTTTTGTTAAGCGGCCTATGAAAATATGATTGTCTTTATGATATAGTAAAATATTTGTTATTAGGGTCAGTGAAAATTGTCTTGCCTAGTATGTCCAGCCATTGTCTAGCAAGTCGTTCTACCTATCTTTTCCAATTTGCCAGGTACACATTTTGAAAATACTTCATGTGAGAGCAATAACACTTCGTAACAAATATGTTATAGATTATTTGCAGAGGTGTTGTGGTCTATTTGATAAGTTTAAGAACTGTGAACCACAAGGTACAGTGTTCGAATCCCTGCCACAGCACTAACTCATTTGGCAATGCACATCAGTCACACTCCGCCCAGGTGTAGTGAGGTAAATGGGGTTGTGGTAGGAACATTTCTTGAAATGCACTGAGCTCTGATATCAGCTGCAGGAGCAAAAGCCGGGGTAGCACTCTCCAAAGCTCTTTGGAAGTGCATAGGGATATTATATCATAACAATTATTATCATTATTATCATAATTATTATTTATCATTTTTTATAAAGTTAATGTCATCATTATCATCATCATCACAATTATTACCATAATTATCATTATTTGTATTATTATGAATATTATTATTATTATTATTATTACCGCTATCATTTACACTATTAGTATTGCTGTTATTATTATTGTCGTTATTATTATTATTATGATTATTATTAATATCATCTCCATCATCATAAATTTACGCCTACCGTAGGTTCACGTCCATTGCAGTAGATTCCGATGTTTTCCACCCATTTCCACTTGCCATTAGACTGCAGGGTGACATCACGTCTTATCAAACCACAGACAGAAATCGTGAGGATGCTTTCACCAGGATTAAAGAACTTGTAGTGGAAGGAGAGTAGTCCAGAGTTCTGTAGTAGATTGAAATTTGGTAGGTGGAATACTGCAAAGATCGGCATGTGTACTACTTGACCTATCGTAATTAGGTAACCATCTATACAAAGAAAGCAAGGAGAGAAAATCTGAGATATTTGAAGGTGAATGATCTAGACGGCGAACTTAGAAATGAAAAAAGTTAAAAATCCGCGCTATAATCTAACGGCGATCCGTAGGCCTGTTAAGATAGGGATACGCCCTATAGGGTGACCCTGAGGCCGTCGCAATTCCTCTACGGCTGCCGTAGGTATCTCTCAATTTCGCCGTATCCTAGCCGTACAGCAAATGTGACCTAAGCAGTACATGCACTGTACACAGAAAGATGCATATAACACTACACAAGCATGTGTGATAAAAATCGGGCCTTGTTTTTAAGCTGTTACTGGTCATATTTAGAATATGAAGGCATTTGAAGAGCCATGCTTTTCAGGTGATGTTTTTACTCTGATGTTCTTCCACACTTGCATAATAAAAATGATAACGCTCCCAAATTTTTGTCCACATCTCCACAAAGAACTCAACCTTCTCTTTAAATGGTAATAGTAAATGCTTGCTGTATTGTGGAGGAAACCACAGAGAGCAAAGCTTGAAGTTCAGGTTCCCTAATATAAATATCACAGTATTATTTAATAATGATTGTTTAAAAGACATAAAAGGATATAAACCCGACCGACGAATCTGTAAGAACTTACCCCGCAATATTCCCCTCTCAAAACACAAAGAAAATGTTTTGTTTTTGTATATTTGATTACAACCATTGAGAATATGGAAACAGGGTAGAAATTGGAGAAAACCCTGGCAATATGTCTATTGTTATTGGTGAAAACCCCCAAAAGAGAATACAAACCATATGGGCCTCCTAGTGGCGCATATCTATAGCTGCCAAAGCCACTGACCGTTCCCCATGCAGGTGGTGAGCTGGGCTGTGTAATACCACATTCTGTCAACCCAGCCCATGGCCTCCTTTTCCCGAAATCACAGATAAATTCTACGAAGAAAATGAAAAAGATTTAAATTGACTTTTCTTATCTCAATTCGATTACGTCTGTATCCTAATCTACTTTCAACGTTTTCGATACATAATTATCTTTACCTGTACATCAATAAGAATCTGAGCTGTCTCTGCCTCTCTTGTATTCTTTGTATTAATTAGTTAGAGACTCTCATGGTAAATCTCCTTTTACCGGCGAATCATCAGTTAATCGAATTATTTATCTTGAAATTACTGATTTAATTCAATTCAATTCAATTATATAAAAGGTTTATGTAAACATGCAAGTACAAATAACATACACACATATTGGGTGAAAAAATGCATCGTGCGCTGATGGTAAATTAAAGCAATTGTAATGACAAAAGGAAAAAAAACAAGGGAAGGAAAGAAAAAAGGTGAAAAGGAGGAAGGCAGAAATGAAATTACTCACCAGCATATGAACGATGTAAAGTAGCAATTATCACTGTTGTCAGACCACACTGAATACGATACATAGAAAATAACATCATGACAGATATTAGCTGTTGATTTGAAATTATCTCACAGAACGTTGCCTGCATCAACGAAAGACGAAGTATTGGTTTTTATTTTACCATGAAATGCAAAACACGGATCTTTATGGACAATGTCTGGATAAAAATACTCGAACAAGGAAGAACTAGTCGCGAATAAATCCACTTGATTTTACTTCAGGCGCGGATTCAGGCTGGGGGCAAAATGGGAACACAATTTGTTGGCAAGATTGAGAAGGGAATAGGAGAGTCGGGAAGAAAAATGAACTAATTAATTATCTTTTTAGTAAGCTAGCTGAGCAAAATTTTGTGAGAAACTTCCTCAATCGTGAGTGTTATTTAATATCAATATAACGAGTCTTATCAAAACCATAACGAAACCATGACGAAAGCACAACTCGCCCGCCCACCCACTCCCCGCCCCCTTTGAAATTCATTGAAAATGATATTTGTTTATCTTGTTGTGCCCCTCCTCCCACTGCCCCTGATATGCCTGAACCTTAATGTCATAAACTTTTGTATTTTACTTGTATTTTACATTTATTTCTATTTTCATTACCTTAATTTATATACTTTTTTTAATATTCAAAACCTTGATTCGCCTCTGGGTCCTGGTTGTTTAATGTCATAGACTACGGTACATTCTCGTAATCAGAGTACTTTTGTTACAAATGTCATTTTCATCTAATTTACTACTTTCTCTTTCAAATGGTCGTGCAGGATTAATTGTTTCCTGGCGGAAGAAGTTTTAATCAAAAAAGAAATGTATGATGTGTAGCCGTTATAAACCTGTTGTGTGGATTAGATGGAAGAGTTTATTTATATTCATAAAACTAAAATACAGTTTTGTACCAATAAACGCATTGAGAAATAAACTGAAGAAGAAAGACAGTGGCTTGGTGTGGGTCTAGACATTAATTGACATGGGTCGGAGGAAGAAGGGGTCTAAATACTTGTCAGGATGAAATATGAAATAAAATGCGATGGATAATTATTGGAGTAGTGGTTGAAGTCCTACCCCTTTCCTTTTTTGTTTCAGTTCGTCTTTTCCAACACAAATTAAATTTTCATTCTATGTCGGATTCCCCTCTCTATCTCTGTGTCTACTCCCCCCCCCCTCCCTCTCTCTCCCCCTCCATCTCTCTCTCTCTCTCTGTCTCTCTCTCTCTCTTGCTCTCTGCCTTCCTCTCTCGCTGCCACTCTCCTTCCTTTCACCCTTCCCCCTCCTTATTTCTCTCTCCTCTTCATTTCACCCTTTCTCATCTCACTCTCTATTCTATGAATCTAAGGTTCTAATACAACAAGCAGCGAAACAGAAGATATAAAACATACATATTTACATTTTTGTCAACACATTGTAATACGTTTTCATAATTATAAGGTATTTTTGTAGAATACACATAAAGCCTTGAAACCAGGAAAATAATCGTGTTCATCATGATTCTCTTTTTTTTTTTAAACATGAATATTTGGCAAACAATAATGTTGAGAATATATGCAATAATAAGGAATAATCCACTTTTAATCCAACAAAGAAGAGAACAACTGTGTAAGTCTATCTCTCAGAATGAATCTGATGAAGTTAAGGCATGCTTGGCTTATTATCTCAAGATAGAGCACCTGTGTACATGCAATGTTGTACTTTCTGTAATTTCATATTTTTCTTGTGCCTCAACAAATCGGTTGTTTGAAGCCAGAAGGGCATATAATTCAAAACATAGTTACCGCCCTTCTGCATGGCTAAGCTCTAAGCAATCGAAATGGCCTATTCCAACTGCATACAAGTCATTCTACTGTGGCTCATTTAGTCAAACACAACTTTGAGCCACAGGTAAATACGCCGAAAACGCCGTATAATTGACGAAGATAGAGCCTCCAACGTTGAATGCGAAGCAATCTGCCCAAAAGGCATGGTACATTATTTGCTTTTCAACCTGCTGTTGAAATATTTTGTCAATAAAATATTAATGCTGTGAGTCAATTATCTTCAAAGTCCCGGATTATTTCGTCATATAATATGCATTTCATATGACGAATATTTTAATGTATTATATCTACAACAGTATTTTTACTTTTCAAATATAATAGGCATACATCAAGGGCAGGTCGGCAATACAAAATCTTGCCCATACCTCTTGTTATAACGGGACCTTTCTCTCTCTCTCTCTCTCTCCCTCTCCCTCTTTTCAACTCTCCCTCTATGGAGATGGGTTCCCGTTGTTGATTACTCATTAAGAAGTTATTGATAGATATGACCACGGTATATAATTGTATAGTGAGGCATTCCTTAGTAAGAAGATAATAATTTTTGTTTTCATTTTCAAAGCAACTGACGTTATGATGTTCTTTTTTCCGTTTTTGTTTATTGTGTATTGTGTATTGTAGAGTTTAACCCTGCATGAGATGCATTCAATGTGATTCAAATCTGTATTACTATGTTATATGTATTTTCTTGAATAAAGATGAAAAAACAACAACAACACAATGCCTTGCAAAAAAGGAAAATAACTTAACGACGAGGACTCTATAAAGACGAAGTTTATTCGGCGAATTTACCTGTGCTCGTTTTTTAAAGATGTGCCTGATGGCCATAACACTTGGTGCCATTTAGCTGACATAGGATTGCGTCAGTAACCTTGGTGAATTGTGCATTCTTTTCCACTCTCGCTCGGTGAACTCCGAGATAACGAACCTCCTCAAGTCCACTCCAGAGTCAACCTCCATGTCTGAAGCCTTCACCTTGGATGAGGTTGGAACTGCACTGAAATCAATTAAGTCCGGCAAAGCACCAGGCAACGACAACATCCACACAGAGTTCCTCGGGAACATGAGTCACAAAGCTACTTCCTGATACAAGCCTCTCTCTCTACCTGCATGACATCACCCACTATTCCATCAAAATGGCAGACCAATAAAGTTATTGTCATTCTGAAGCCCAAGAAGCCTGCAGACGAACCGAAGAGCTATCGTCCAATCAGTCTGCTATCGCACATCTACAAGCTACTTGAAAGGCTGCTACTTGCCAGAATCGTTGACATTGTCGAAGAGAAGCTACCTACTACACAGGCAGGTTTTAGGAAATTGAAATCAACTATCGACCAAGTGGTCAGACTTGTAAACGACATAGAGACGGCCTTCCAGAAGAAGCAGAAGTTTGGTGCAGTTCTTGTCGACCTTACTGCGGCATTTGACACAGTATGGCACCGTGGATTATACTTCAAGACCCTGCAGACCATTCCAGATGTAAGAATTGTGAAATGTATCATGCGCTGCTTGTACAAGACCGGTCATTTGTTCTTGAAACGTCAAATGGCGAATGCAGTAGGAAACTCCGCAATGATGTGCCGCAAGGCTCTGTCCTCGCTCCGATACTTTTCAACATCTATGTCTCTGATATGCCCAAGGGGGAATGCATGCAGTATTCCTACGCAGACGACACCGCACTGGTGTTCGACAACCACTCCTTCGAGGCAATCGAAACATCACTGGAAAAGGACCTAAAGATGCTAGCTGAGTTCTTTAACAGATGGCATCTCAAGATGAGCATACCGAAGACTGTATCCTCCGTCTTCCATCTGGCAAACCGATGCGCCAACCGAGAGTTGAATATCTCACTAGATGGGTCCAAGCTGAATTTCGTCCCAACACCGAAGTACCTAGGTGTCACTCTTGATCGAAGCCTCATCTTCCACGAGCATGCCAAATCCAAAAGCATGTTAGAGATAAATGCCTTCATATTGCTCCGATTGTCTCATTTTCGCTTGTTGGACGTATATATCAGACGACAATCGGCGGATTAGACGATACTTGATAGTGATTTTGTATGTGAGATTGCTTTGCTAAATATAAAATACAAGAACATTTTCATATCTTTAAACTATCATTGATATCTGATAATTAAACAGTTATTAAAATAAACCTACCAAACTACATAATACAATGAAATACTTGTCTTGAAGTAGGGGAGTTTGATGTGGTGCACGGGGTGGTGTACAATTGCACCCCTCTGTAAATAATCGAAAAGTCCATGGCGATCATGAATATTCATGTTTTTGCTTAGCTCGGCAAAATGCTTGCCAAATCTAAATGGACAAATTACGGTGGGGGTTGGATGAAATGGACATAATGAACCGATCAGAACTGATCTATTATAATTCATGCTTCTTATCCTTCATGTGCTTGATTTAAAACCTTACAATCTCTTGGCAAACCGAGTCCAAAGTTTGACTTGTTTCACATGTGTTATGTAGGCAATGGCGAGCTTGCAACCTATTTTGATCAAATTACGATGGGTGAACTTTCAAAAGTCAATGGGACATGAGGGTTCCAATGAAAGAGCTAGTGATAACGTACGTCGGGGTGGATGTGCTTTTCGTTTAAACAATTTTTTTTTTTTTTTAACGATTTTTTTTTTTTTGTGGTAAAATTCCATAGGCTAACATGTTAGGCTGCTGACTCTGACGAAAGGGGGCGTTGTCAGATGAGACTAAACGGAGCTATATGGTTCCTGCCCCCTCTGCCTTTGAAGGACAGCGTCTCCCTAGAAGACACTTTTGCAACACATGCTGTTGAGATTCATCTTGAGAAGCACCCCCCCCCCCCCCCTCTTCGCCTTACCCACTTGGATAGCAAAACACTGTTCAGACCTGTGGAATTCGTCCACTTCAAACTTGAAGGAGTTCATACCAAAGCCCTGTTCAAAACCAAGTGGTAGCGACCTCTCAAGAAAAGCCTGGGTCAACCTCAACCGTATCAGAACTGGAGTTAGCCGTACACAATGCTTCCTGCATAAAATTGGAGCTGAATCATCACCAAACTGTGCCTGTGGATGATGTCATTAATGATTCTCCTATCTACAAATTCCCTCACGGTGCTTCCGGACTTCGAAAGCTCGATAATGAGACAATCAGTTGGCTTTAAGGATCTTCCTATCTAGATGATGTACTCCCTGATATTCTTTGTGCGAACGAACGAACAAGAGTGCCACTGTACCAATCGTAATCGCAAAAAGAAAAGTGAACATCACAATGATCATATATTAAATCAGGGAACTATTTGCTTCGAGAAAAAATAATACGACCCGTTTTACTATATATAATATTATAATAAATAAAATTAGCCTGTTTATATACTTCTAAACGATTTTTAGCAAGTTATATTTATGTATCGATGAGATTAAACAATTTATTGAGAAATCAATATAGAATTTAATTGATTTATTTGATCAATTCTCATCCAGGATGATGTAACCATCATCTTCGTTATTATCACAAGCTTTCACTGAGTCTGCAGAGTAATACACATGAGAGTCGGGATTTTTTACAGGCCCTCCTGTGTCGTCCTCCTGGCTAAGTGGTTTAGGTATACGCAAAGAGGAGCACCCTTCACTGATGGGGATTTCTGAGGATCCCATACCACCCTGTGATCTGGGTTTACGCGAAGAGTAATACACCTTGGAGCCAGCGGTTGTTCGGCCTTGTGGGTCACGATCCATGACAATGTACCCATCTTCATCGGTCCTTCTGGCCGAAACTAGACCTTGGACCAGGTCCAAATCTGACATGTCTGGGTAGTTGTAGTCATTGCTGCTTCTCAAAGGAACGGCCTGGAAGGGTACGAGGTACTCATGGGATAGTTCAGGATCTGCCGTTGTTGCCGAAGAAACTTTCTTGTCAAGCTCTTCGTAGAGAACTTCTCCTACCAAGGTCTCAAGATGGTTCTTCATTGAAGGATTAGTCCCTGAAGCGATTATATCCCGAAGGCCCCTGTCTCGGTGTTGTTCATTAGCTCTCTCCGTCACTCTGACAGTCGATTCTCCAGTGTGCTTTGAAAGGCGGTTATATGTCATTAAACCTACGCCAATAATGATCAGGGAAATGGCGACCGGAATGAAGATTGGAATGGCAATGTGAACCGAAAGACTCGGGGCTCCTACAGGAGAAAGGCCTAGTAGATAAATGAATAAATTTGAGAATAAATTTACTGATAAATAGATGTATAATACCGACAACAATGAATATAATGATAATAATAATAATAATAATATATATGAAAGATATAACAACAGTACCACTTCTATTTTTAACAATAACAATAATAATAACATAATAATATCAATACAAATAATGGAGACGATGAGAATGATAATCATCAGCCAAGATGAAAGTGGTAAAAATCCGAAAATTGGCAGAATGATTTGTACATCCAATCCTTTACTAATAAACTTTATCCGTTCTTGTATTGCTTGCGATAGTAATTAATTAATCTGTCAATAAATTGAAGGACCCAATTAATTTCAAGATTTGTTTTGTTTCGCTTCCAGCAAAATAATACACACGCATAACGCACAATTATTACAAAGCCATGTAAACATAAGGCATTATCGCTCAACACTGTATTATAAATACGTACCAGGGCTACCATCACTTTCGCCAGTGACGTTTTCTTTATAGGAATCGTTTGATGTGTTAACAAATTTAACTTCAGGGTGAAAACATTTAATAACAAAATTAAATTATTTCGTCTTGTATGTGCATGGCTGATCGTCAAAGAAACGGAGTTGAGTCTTTTGTCAACTCTGTTTGTGGCTACGGCAGGCAGCCAGTGAAAACGAATTCGTTTAATCAAATTATGGAAATGCAAGCATCACTTTAAACAAACAGAACTTTGTTATTCCTGGCTGATTTTTGCTGAATGAGTTATCATATGAAATGGCAGAAAATGAACTTTCTGGAAATGTGATTTTCTCTTTGATACCGCGCTAAAAAAGGACTTTTTAGTTTCCTCTTTTCAAATTCTTTTTAATCACTCATGCGTGAAATATGTAACATATGAGTTACATCAAATGGAAGAGGAGGATTTTAGCTTTACAAATATCTGATATTTAGTCATTATAATTGTGATTAAGTTATGATAAAACATCGATAATTCTCGGTTTCGTTTTTTCTAGGACGCACTGTATAGGCATAACATGCATGTAGTTTTCTCTCTACGAATGGAAATTGAAGCCATCAGTTTGTATAGAGTAAACTGCTGAATTAAAACACTGCCAGCTGCAAAATTTGAATTTGAAAATAAAAGAACTTACTGTAATTTCGCTAATAATGAACATTTCTCACTTAAGTATTTTGGATAAACTTATTGCATTACACAAAATCAAGTATTTATCGCATACATACCATCAGTCCCGCTGGTGGTATTTTCACTGCACTTGCTCTTCGATGTTTTGACCGATTTAACTACAAGGTGGAAACAATTTTTTAAATTTAAATATGAGTGATTGTTGAAACTGTATGATATCGTCTATAATTAGTAAAGAGCCAAAGACTTTTGTCATGTGTTAGGAATTAAAAGTAATATACACACATTTCCATCCTCTAGTGATAACAGTCTATAAACAGCCTTAGCATTAAGACTTAATTTTTCGAATTTTAAATTCAACATAGATGATGTCTTTTGTTGAAGTCAGTTTTTTAGTCATTTGTGTGTCAGTCATTTGACGATCTACCTATAATTTTTATTTCATTAAAACTTGTTAAATCTTCGCATTTAATTTGCATGTAAAAATTGAAGGCTTACCAACGAAAAGGGACGCTCCAGCAAAACCACCGCAGAATCTTTCCATATCATGTCTACAGGGTAAGCCACAGAGCACGTCGTCCAGCGGCTTGTCAGGACATCTCTGCTCACAGGAGCAAGCACATTCCGTTCGGTTGTACAATGCTGCAATAACGAATCCATTTTCCTTACATGTTGCTGTGCAAGTGTCTGGTGTTGTTGTGTTTGAGACTACTTCATGGTAGTCGACACCCAAGCAACCTTGAGGATAGCAACCGATGTAATCACCATCTGAAAAAGGTGCAACATTTAAATTAAAAAAGGCCATGTGGTTATGTATTGTGGTGGTTATGAAGACGTTGATGATAGTGCTGTACATGCAGTGTTCTTGTCGATACTTCACCGGAATGTGTGGTTTCTTGCCAGGGCACTCGCGTCCTTTGACAGGACATTAAAGGAATAGTTGAGTTCTATTGCAGAGGGCGCTACACAAACTAATATTTTTTTGTGAGATGATGAAAAACTGAGTGTCAAATTTGAAAGAACATAATATTTAAATGACAAAATCATCTTTGTTTGATCAAAATCGGTTCAGAGACGGCTGAAATATAACGATTTATAATATTAGTGTACCACCACGAATATTAGATATTTGGAATAATTTGAAAAAACCGATGGAACAAACGAAATAACACCTTGTACGTCGTATACAGCCAATGCACATATGTTGGCTTTTTTGTTGGCATTTTTGGGGGAAGTGGAGCTGAATTGGTATGATCGTTTTGGCTAAATTTCACACATTTTGGGGTCTAAAAGGGCACTATAAATGTCATAGATAAGAATAAGAGCAATACCCATGCACTTTGAAGGCATTTACGGTCTGAAAACAGAACTCAACTATCCATTAATTGCTACATTTGCTGCACTAAACTCGGGTGTTGTAAAAGCGGATCGAGTTATTGTATGCACTGAGCACAGCGGCTGCAAGAGCTAAAGCCGGGATAATTTTCAAATTTCCATGAAAGCGCATTATGTGATATGCTCTGAATGATGATAATGATGATAATGATAATGTTAACAATATATATTATCGATTCAAATTAAATGCGATAAATTGATAATCTTCATTTCCAAGCAATGTATTAACAAACAAATTTACCTCTTGCTTGTCTTTCATCCGAATCATTGAAAGGTTGAGAAACCGTAGTGTTATTATCACTACTGAAAGACATCGGTCTTAAGATAAGACAGAGCACCAGTATTCCATACATTCTTATGTCTATATCGAACTTTTTACTGCCAGCTGTTCACCGCGTAGAAAACAAAGTTATTGGTTTCATGAAAGTTTCCAAAAACATGCCTGTTCTTTCTTAAAGCACCATATCACTCTGGCGTGTCAGATCAGAGCTAAACTATAACTGAAACAATACATCAATAACGATGCAAAAAGACGCGACCGCTGTTTAAAAAAAAACACGTGATGTACAAAATTACTTTCCTCATATTGCTTGATCGACTTATCATTTTCTAAACCACAATTCATTTTTGCAGCTCACCTTGATGCATCAAATCACTTTGTCAATTACTCTGACAAAGAGAAACCTTCTTAAGACGAAACCACAACTATCCTACGTAAATCCCCCCGCCCCTTATTTTTGTTTTTTATGCCAACGCGGCAGATCAACTTATAATAATGATTATAATACGAATATTAACATAATGATCGTACCAAATATACAAATGGAAACGATAAGGATGATAATCATTAGCGAGGCTATAATGTCTGTAATTGGTAGAATGATTCGTACATCCAATCCTTGACTAATAAACTTTATCTGCTCTTTTATTGCTTGTGATAGTGTCAATAAACTGAAGGACCCAATTTATATCAAGGATTTTTTTTGTTTTGCTTCCAGCATAATAATACACATATAATGCACAATTAATACAAGGTCATGCACAACATTAAGCATTATCGCTCAACACTTTATTATAGATACGTACCAGGTCTATTTTCACCAGTGACGTTATCTTGTGCAGGAATTGTTTGATGTGTTTACAACTTCAATTTAGGATTAAAACATTCAATTTAAGAAACAAAAGGTGAGAGTGTATAACATAAGCATTAAATGCATTTGGTTTCCTCTCTTTGAATGAAAGGTGAAGCCACTTGTTTGTACAGAACAAATGGGGTGAATTAAAAAACTGCCAGTTGCAAAAATCTAATTCGAAGAAGAAAAAGAAATTGACTGTAATTTCCCCACAAATGAATATTTCATGTGTAACTCTTTTGGATGAAATTATTGCATGATACAAATTCAAATATTGATCGCATACATATACCACAGCTTCACCAAACGTATTTTCACTGCAATCACTGTAAGTTCGATGCGTTTACCGATTTAATTAAAAGGTGAACAAAATAATTTAAAACATGTTGGTACTGTATTCTATCGTTTATAATAATAAAAAAAAACTTGCTATGTGTTTAATAATAATATATTACATTGTTAGAGCGCTTAATACAATGTTTCTAAGCGCTTAACAAAAATACAATTTACAATATTATGGTTCTAGGACGTCTACCCCCAGACAAATAACCCCCGGACAACTACCCTCAGACAACTACCCCCTAGGACAACTAACCCCCGAACAATTACCCCCAGACAACTACCCCCTACGACAACCATCCTCTAGGACAACTACCCTAGGGGTTAGTTGTCCGGGGGTGGTTGTCCTATGGGCTAGTCCCCCCCCCCCCCCCGGGATCGCCGCCCCTGTACTGGAGTGGTTATCCGGGGGTGGATGTCCAGGGTGTAGGTGTCCGGATACGCAATATTATACATGTTACATAATTCTAATAACAAATTCCTATTACCAATCATATAATAATAATAGTTAATATTTACGTATCGATTTATTAATTAACAAACGAAATATGATTAAATTGCAGATAAATCTTAAATTTACTCTCCAAGGTTTCTTACGCTGGGGACTTGCGTATTTCATGGGGAAGTTTGGTCCAAAGTTGGGGGGCTTAAACAGAAAAATCACGATCGCCATAGCGGGTGTGCGTGCCAGTGCCTGCGGCTCGATGAAGATCACCATGATTTTTATTGTTCTTTTTGGAATTAAGGTTTATATCCCAATATTTTTCCGACGTTTTGTCTGATGGTCGTAAAACGAGGCGCCATTAAGCCGGGGAGGGATCGCGTCAGTAACAATGGTGATGAGTGGGTGCTTTCCTGTGCCATGTTAAAGTGACATTCTACAAAATGTAATCGAAAAAAAATACAGTGAAAATCACGAAAAAATGAAATCACGGAAAAAATAATTATCGCGACAAAATAAAACGACCCGCATTACTCTACTTTGAAGAAAAAAAGTAGCCAATTTCACTTTTTATCATGGGATGTAGCTTGTGTGGAGAGATGAGTATACTTACGATTAATGTATTTGTGCGATAAACATGAATTTTGAAAAAAAATCATTATAAAAAGCTCACTGACAAAAAGAAAAAGTCACTAAAAAAAGTCGATGGATTTATGTGGTCAATTATCATCCAGGATGATTTAAGCACCATCCTCGTAATCATCGCAAGCTTTCACTGGGTCTGCAGAGTAATGCACATGGGAGTTGGGATTTTCTATGGACCCTCCTCTTTTCTCCTGCTTAAGGGAGTTAGGTATGCGTATAGAGCAGCATCCTTCACTACCGGGGATTTTTGAGGATCCCATACCACCCTGTGATCTGGGAATACGCGAAGAGTAGTACACCTTAGAGCCAGTGGTTGTTCGGCCTTGGGGGTCACGATCCATGACAATGTACCCATCTTCGTTGGTCCTTCTGGCCGAAACTGGAGCTTGAACCAGGCCAACATCTGGCATGTCTGGGTAATTGTAGTCATGGTCTAAAGAGCTGTTCTTCAAAGGTTCGCCCGGGAATGGGACGAAATACTCATGGGATAGTTCAGGATCTGCCGTTGTTGCCGAAGAAACTTTCTTGTCAGGCACTTCGTAGAGAACCTCTCCTACCAAGGTCTCAAGATGGTTCTTCATGGAAGAGTTAGTCCCTGAAGCTCTTTTATCCCGAAGGTCCCTGTCTCGGTGTTGTTCATTAGCTCTCTCCGTCACTCTGATAGTCGATTCTCCAGTCTGCTTCAGGCGGTGATATGTCAGTATACCAACAACAATGATGATCAGGGAAATGGCGACCGGAATGAAGATTGGAATGGCAATGTGAACCGATGGACCTGGGGCCTCTACAGTAGGAAGGCCTAGATAAATAAATGAATTGGTAAATAAATGAATAGATAAATGGATAAACAATATTAGTGATAACGAAAGTAGTTATAATAATAATAATTATTATTATAATTATGAAAATGAGAACAATAGTAATACTACTTATAATAATAACAATAATTATATACCTCACTTAAGAAATCCAGCCATCTGATTGGTCGAAATTGCAGTCATAAACTTTAACTATTCCTGTAAAATTCCCTGTAAAATTCCAGTTACCATGGTTACCGGGAAAATAGTTCAGTCTTGGTGAAATACCCATAGGTTCACATGTTAAAAACTGGTTTGAGCGATCGAGGATACCGTACGTGTGAGAAAAATTGGTCGGTAATTTCAGTACGGCAAACAAGGCAAAAATGGCTGAAGAAACTCTCCCAAGAATTTCAGCTTCTTGATGATGATCAAATGCAAGACTTGCTGACAGCAAAAAGGGTACGTGATATTCTCCATTATTTTTTCTCAAAATAGATCTAGTAGATATAGGCCTAGACTAGTAGTGCCAAAATCCTTCCCGTAGAGATTGCACACATCCATGTCACAGTATCAGCTATCTGCTATGCATTGGCCATTGCGCACTCAAAGTCATGCTAAATTGGTCGATGTTTTAATTACCGGTACCAGATATTCAAACTAATATTGCTCGTGATCCTGAAGGTGATACTCAATAAGTGAGGTGTCATATGAAAGCGCAGGTTTTTCTCCATATTCCCCACAGGGCCGGCCAACCCCCAAAATTGTAAAAATATCTTCCTTAGACTAGAATCTAGATCTAGTCTACTCTCAAAGATACACTTATAACAAAACAACCGTGCAGATACTAGAGAAAAGCCAAGGTGGTGTCATAAGTTGACTTTTTTTTCGGCATATAAAAGTATTAATGACTGCTTTAATATTCGAGAAATAGTTGTTTTTATACGCTCAAGGGAAGGTTACAATTGTGCTATTGCCCGAGGCGTCAAAGCAGTCATTAATACTATATAATAGCACAACAACAATATCATATATATTGATGGAGACGATGAGGATGATGGTCAATAGCGATGATACTAAAGAGAGAAATAAGAAATTGGCAGAATGATTTCCAAATACCGCATTTCACTGTTCTTTCATTGTTTGGGATAGAAATGAAATAATCTGTTCAAAAATTGAAGGGTGCATTTTCATATTCTAAGGTTTTTTTTGTTTCGCTTCCAGCTTAATAATACAAGCATAACGCACAATCAATACAAAGTTTTGCACAAAATTAATCATTATTGCTCCATACTTCATTATAAATAAGTACCAGGGCTACCATCACTTTTTCCAGAGACTGTTCTTTGTAAAAAATGTTTGATGCGTTTACAAATTAACTTCAGGATGACAACCTTTAATAATAAAAAAACGAAAGGTAATAGATTAAATATATATACATATAGGCATTACAAGTATTTAGTTTTCTCTCTATCAATGCAAATTGAAGCCATCAGTTTGTAAAGAGCAAATAGGCTAAATTAAAAGACTGCCTGTTGCAAAATTCAAATTTGAAAAGAAAACAAATAACTGTAATTTCGCAAATGATCTTTTGGCCAAAAGTTTTGATCGGATACATACCATTGGTCCCATCAGTGGTCATTTCACTGCACTTGCTCTTCGATATCTTTGCCAATTTAACTACAAGGTGAAAGCAATAATTAAAAACAACATATAAGAGAGAGTCGGCACTGTATTGTAATTTCTCTAATTAGCAAAGGATATTGCTATGTGTTTGGAATTAAGAGTTATATCCAAATAGTTTCTTTCACCTGGGAAAAACAACCTATAAGCAGCCTTATAAAGACTTAATTTTCAGACTTTTCGAAACCAGCATAAATGATGTTCTTCTGATGAAGTCAATCATTATTCCATCTACCTATTTCATTAAAACCTTTTTAAATCTTCACATTCAATCAGCATGTCAGAATTGAAGGCTTACCAACATAAAATGACGCTCCTCTTAAACCACCGCAGAATTTATCCGAGTACCCTAGGCACGGGTAGCCACAGTAAGTACCGTAGCGGCTTTTTAGCGGATTTGCTCGACATATCTGCTCACAGGAGCAAGCACACTCTGTTCGGTTGTACAATGCTGCGATATGGAATCCATTTTCTTGACATGCTGCTGTGCAAGAGTCTGGTGTTGTTGATTCTAAGATGACTTTATAATATCCTACTTTTAAGCATTCTTGTGGATAGCAACCAATGTACACCCCATCTGAAACAAGATACAACATTTACGTGCAAAATGGCCAATTATGATAAACGTATTCTGTTTGTAGTAAGTGACTTTATTGGTCAAATTTTTATCAAAGTTTTTAATTAACATATTTCAAACGTATTATATAAATCTAAACAGTCATTTGCAAATATTTACTGGAGAACACTACATTTGTAATAATAATATAATATTTAATTTTTATATAGCACTTAATACAAATGTCTCTAAGCGCTTTGCAAATATACTATTACCCCGGTCATTGGATTCAGCTTGTAATAATTATGTTCTTTTAACCATGATATGATATGTTTTTGTATTTAAACTTGGTTCACTTTCCTTTGCATAAGTTTCTGTTACCTATAGTTTGTACAGGGCATCTCAGGAAAAAAATTCTAAATACAGAGATAGTTACCCCGTAAAATAAATAAAAAATAATAAAAAGTAAAAATGAACAAAAGGTTATATTAATAATCAACTGATACATATTTGTAGAAATAAATAGACATAGTACTGTATAAATTATCGAAATAGTGTATATAATTTAAAAATAATTCTAACCATATTTTACAAAATACAGAAAAAACAAACGAAAACACAAAACAAGACAGTAACAGAACTTACAGGAACAACAGCAAACAACTGAAAAACAGACAAAATCAAAACAAAAGTAACGAAACAGACAGAGGTTGGTTGCGGATGCATCCCTCCCTCATTTTGGAGGACCATATGAACAAAATTGTTTACTTCGGGCCACTTTACTTCTGTGTTGATGTATTTAAATTGTAAATGGTTGTACAGTTAACTATTTTTTACATTTGGGCTATTAAAGTGTTTTGGTATGTGCATTTTGATATAAATTGCTTTCCTAATAACACGATCAAGTTAAACATTTGTAGGAATTTATTTCTGGGTTGTGTGGCACCGAGTAACATATTTTCACAAGAGTTTAAAAATTAAGTGAAAATTAATTCCCAAAATACCAACAACTTGGGCAGCGGAAGAACAAATGTGGTATGGTTTCTTATTCTTTAATTGCTGCAAAAAGATCATCGACCCTCACTATTTTTCCAGAAGGACCTTACCTTTTGCACGAAACTCAGATACGTCGTTGGAAGTTCGAAAATCCGTAGTGTAATCATCACTACCGCAAGCCATCGGTCTTATGAGTAAGCAGAGCACCAGTATTTCATACATTCCTATATCTTATCAAACTTCTTATTGCCAGCTGTTAACCGAGTAGAAAACAAGGTTTTTGGTTTGACCAGAGAGTTGGGATGGAAGTGTCCAAAGCAGTGACCCGTTTTTTTGTGTAAAGCACCATGTCACTCTGGTGTGTCATATTAGACCTAAGCTATAATTGAAACAGTATAGAAATTAGGATGCAGAAAGATGAGACCGCTGTTTCTAAAACACCACGTGATGTACAAAATCACTTTCTTCAGAATGCTTTGATCGACTTATCATTTTCTAAACCACAATTCATTTTTGTAGCTCACCTTGATGGATCAAATCACTTTGTCAACTACTCTGATAAAAAGAATCCTTATCTAATAAAACTTTTCTGCTCTTTTATTGCTTGTGATAGTAATTAAATCATATGTCAATAAATTGAAGGACCCAATTTATAACAAGGATTGTTTTTGTTTCGCTTTCAGCATAATAATACTCGTATAATGCACAATAATTAATTAAAAGTAATGTACAACATTACAAATTATCTTTCAACACTTTATTATAAATAACTATTTTCGCCAGTGACGTTATCTGTGCGATATTGTTTGATGTGTTTATATTTTAACTTTAGGGTAAAAACATTCAATTTAAGAAACAAAAGGTGAGAGTGTATTACATAGGCATTATTAAAATGCATTTGGTTTTCTCCCTATGAATGAATAGTGAAGCCACTAGTTTGTACAGAACAAATTGGATGAATTAAAACACTGCCAGTGGCAAAAATCAAATTCGAAGAAGAAAAAGAAATTGATTGTAATTTCCCAACGAATGAATATTTAATATGCAACTCTTTTGGAGGAAATAATTGCATGATATAAATTCTAGTATTGATCTCATAAATATACCACAGCTTCACCAATATATTTACACTGCAATCACTGTAAGTTCGATGCGTTTACCGATTTAAGTAAAAAGTGAAAACAATAATTTGAAACAATATATGATAAAGTGTTGGTACTGTATTTTATCGTCTATAATAAGCAAAAAACTTGCTATGTGTTTAACAATAATATGTTACATTTATAAAGCGCTTAATACAATGTTTCTAAGCGCTTAACGAAAATACAAAATAATGTTAACCTACAAGTAAAAACAATATTATGGTTCCAGGACACCTACCCCCTGGACATCCGCCGAACCCCCCCCCCCCCCCCCCCTCCCCGACACCCCGGATAACCACCCCCAGTCAACGACCCCCTAGGACAACTACCTCCTAGGGCAAACACCCTCTAGGACGTCTACCCCCGGGACAACTAACCCCAGACAACTACCCCCCTGGGACAACTACCCCCTAGGACATCTACCCCCGGACAACTACCCCCAGACATCTACCCCGGACAACTACCCCCCAGACAACTACACCCTAGGACAACTACCTCCTAGGGCAACCACCCTGTAGGACCTCTACCCCTGGGACAACTAACCCCGGACAACTACCTCCCAGACAACTACCCCCTAGGACAACTACCCCCGGACAAATACCCCTACGACAACCATCCTCTAGGACAACTACCCTAGGGGTTAGTTGTCCTAGGGGGTAGCCATCCTCGGGGGGTACTTGTCTGGGGAAATTTGTCCAGGGTAGTTGTCCGAGGGTAGTCGTCCTAGAGGGTAGTCGTCCTAGAGGGCGGTTGCCCTAGGGGATTCTAATCCTAGGGGGTAGTTTTCCGACGGGTATATTGACTGGGGGATGGTTATCCGGGGATGGATGTCCAGGGGGTAGGTGTCCGGATACGCAATATTATACATGCTACATAATTCTAATAACAAATTCCTAATACCATTCATATAATAATAATAGTTAATATTTACTAATGCCTGGATTACATTTGCCCCGGGTGCAGTAGGATACATAAGTCTACGATTTTTCGTGCGATTTTGGGGGCATCGTAGGAGACTACGGGCTACGATGTTTGTGTTTACATTATCTACGAGAATCGTTTCATTTCTTGTATTGGCCCTCGGCGGCAGGCCGGGGCAAATCCGTACAGAGGCTGCTTGGAGATTGTACGGAAGTCGTGCAATTTCAATGCAGTATCCGTGATGTCTCCGCAGCCTCCGCACGGAAATCGTACGGATCCCGTGCAGCTTCCGTACAACGGTTGCGCGGACAAGGCGCGGTGACCGTCCAACCACCGTGCCGTTTTTAAGTGATTTGTTGCCTCCATGTTCACCGAAAAATCGTGCGTTTGCTGCACGATCAGCGCGAGTCCTCCGCGCGATGCCCGTGCTGAGATTGTGCAATGACACCTACGACATGTCTACGGACTACGGGCTTACGATTTTTCAAATTTGTATGACTTTCTGCGAAAAAAAATCGTAGAGGCCGCCGTGCCCCGCGGAGCCCGTGAATCCGTACGAAAATCTCACGGCCACCTTCTGCCTCCGTACGGAGGCCGCACGGAAAAGGGGATACGGGCAGGATACGGGCTCCGTAGACTAATCGCAGGCCAAATGTAATCCAGGCATTAACGGTTCATAAATTAACAAACAAAATATGATTACATTACAGATAAGTCTTAAGTTTACTCTCGAAGGTTTAAAGTGACATTATACAAAATGTAATCGTCAAAAGAACAGTGAAAATCCCGAAAATCAAATGAAATCACGGAAATCTTTTTTATCGCGACAAAATAATACGACCTGTATTACTCTACTTTGAAGAATATAGTAGCCTATTTCACTTTCTATTATGGGATGTAGCTTATGTGGAGGGGTGAGTATACTTCCGATTAAGGTATTTGTGCGAAAAGCATGAATTTTGAAAAGAAATCATTATAAAAAGCTCACTCACTAAAAGACAAAATCACTGAAAGAAAATCGATGGATTTATGTGATCAATTATCATCCAGGATGATGTAAGCACCATCCTCGTAATCATCACAAGCTTTCACTAAGTCTGCAGAGTAATACACATGGGAGTCGGAGTTTTCTACGGGCACTCTTTCCTCCTTCTTTAGCAATTTAGGCAAAGAGTAGTCTCCCTCACTGCTGGGGATTTTTGGTGATCCCATACCACCTTGTCGGGGAATACGTGAAGAGTAGTACACCTTAGAGCCAGCGGTTGTTCGGTCTTGTGGGTCACGGTCCATGACAATGTACCCCTCTTCGTCGGTACTTCTGGCCGAAACTGGAGCTTGGACCAAGCCTACATGTGGCATGTCTGGGTAGTTGTATTCATGGTCCGAAGAACTGTTCTTCAAAGAAACGGCCTTGAATTGGACGAGGTACTCATGGGATAGCTCAGGATCTGCCGTTGTTGCCGAATAAACTTTCTTGTCAGGCTCTTCGTAGAGAACCTCACCTAGCAAGGTCTCAAGACGGTTCTTCATTGAAGGATTAGTCCCTGAAGCGCTTTTATCCCGAAGGCCCCTGCCTGATCGGTGTTGCTCATTAGTTTTTTCCGCCACTCTGATAGTCGATTCTCCAGTGTGTTTTGAAAGGCGATGATATGTCAGTAGACCTACACTAATAATGATTAGAGAAATGGCGACGGGAATGAAGATTGGAATGGCAATGTGAACCCCAGGACCCGGGTTTTCTACAGCTTCTACAGTAGATAGATAAATAGATAAATGAATGAATCGATAAATATATTTATATATTTATTCATATATATTCATTTAGCTATATACGTTTCATTTAAACGGGGTAACTTTCTCAGTATATATTAATTTGAGACGCCCTTTAGAAATGAAAGGTTAAGAAAGCAGAAGAAACGAAGTTTAAATATAAACATATCATATCCCGGATTATTTGTTTTAGTTTTTTTGTTTTTAGACACCATGATGTAAACCAAGAAAAAGTAAATATTTCGTACAAAAAAATAACCAAAAAAAAAAATCATTGTTATGATAATACAAAATATTACTTCTACTACTACTACTACTACAACTACTACTTCTACTACTTGTACTTCTACTACTAATATTACTACTACTACTACTTCAACCACATACTCAATATATTCATAATAACAACAAAATTATAATAAGATAATAATGGTATTAATAATAACAACGGAGACGATGAAGATGATGAGCAATATCGATGATATTAATGAGAGAAATTGGAAAGTAGCAGAATGATTTCTAGATACCGTATTTCACTTATTATACCCTTATTTGTTCTTCTATTGTTTGTTATAGTAATTAAATCGTTTGTCAATAAAGTGAAGGATCCACTTCCATATGTCAAGATTATTTTTGTTTCGCTTCCAGCATAACACGCACGCAAACGACACGATTAATACAAAGCCTTGCACAACATAATGCATAGTTAACGTTCAACACTTCATTATAAATACGTACCAGGGCTACCATCACTTTGGCCAGTAACGTTTTCTTTACATGAATCGCTTGATGCGTTTAAATAACAAATTAACTTCAGGGTGAAAACATTTAATACAAAAATAAAAAGCATGTTGTTTTTTCCCTATACAATACAATACAATACAATGAACATTTAGGGCGCCATTCCCATAAGGCTCAGAGCGCTAACATCAAATAATATGCATGGAAATTGAAGCCATCGGTTTGTATAGTGCAAATTGGCTTAATTACAAATTTGAGAAGAAAACAAATATTGTAATTTCGCTTATAACGCATATTTTCACTTTACTCTTTTAGATGAAATTATTTCATGATACAAAACAAGTGTTGATCGCACACATACCATCTATTCCACCCGTGGTAGTTTCACTGCACTTGCTACTCGATGCGTTTACCGGTTCAACTACAAGGTGAAAACAATAATTAAAAACAACATAATTATAAGAGAGTGTTGGCACTGTATTGAAATGTCTCTAATTAGCAAAGAGTATTGCTATGTGTTAGGAATTAAGAGTTATATCCGCACATTTGTCTTTATCTGGTGAAAACAGCCAATAAACATCTGTCTAAAGACTTAATTTTTCGACTTTTCAAAATTAACATAGATGATGGACTTTTGATGAGGTCAATCATTATTTAATCTAAATATTTAATTAAATCCTTTTTTTAATTTCCAAATTCAATCAGCAGGTCAGAATCAAAGGCTTACCAACATAATAAGACGCTCCAATATAACCACTGCAGAATATGTTCGAGTGATTTTTGCACGGTAAGCCACAGAATTCTGCGGTGGGCTCGTCTGGCGGCGACTGCAGCTTTTCATGACATGTCTGCTCACAGGAACAGGCACATTCCGTCCGGTTGTACAATGCTGCAATTCTGAACCCATTTTCTTTACATGCTGCTGTGCAAGAGTCTGGTGTTGTTGATTCTAAATTGACTATATAAAAGCCTACTTTCAAGCATTCTTGAGGATAGCAACCGATGTACAGACCATCTAAAAAAGGTAAAACAATTGCATGAAAACGGCAATGTAATTATAATTAATGTATGGTGATGGTAATGACGGAGAAGAAGATGATGGTGCTGTACGGTGTTCTTGTGGATAATTCGACTAGCTGTATATCACAAATGGACTGGGTTCGATTCCATGACACTGCACTATAGCGTCATTTGCAGAAAAAACGTCATTATTAGCGTCATTATTATACATTTTCAACAGTACTAAGTTGGTACCTAAGATTAATTTATTGAATCAGGGAGACTATTTGTCTCACCTCCCTGCATGAATGCATTAAAACAGTATCCGGACACCTACCCCCTGGACATCCACCCACAACCCCCCCTCCCGGATAACCACCCCCAGTCAACTAACCCCTAGGACAACTACCCCTAGGATCACTACCTCCTAGGGCAACTACCCCTAGGACAACTACCCCGGACAACTACCCCCGGACAACTACCCCTAGGACAATTCCCCCGGACAACAAGCCCCAGACAACTACCCCATAGGATAGTTGTCCTATAGGATGGTTGTGGTAGGGGGTAGTTGTCCGGGGGTAGTTGTCGTAGGGGGTAGTTGTCCGGGGTAGTTTTCCTAGGGGTATTTGTCCGGGGGTAGTTGTCCCGGGGGGGGGGGGGGTTGTCGTCATAAGGGGTGGTTACCCTAGGGGGGTAGTTTTCCTAGGGGTTATTTGTCCTAGGTGGTAGTTGACTGGGGGTTGTTATCCGGGGGTGGATGTCCAAGGGGTAGGTGTCCTACAACCCATTACAACAGCGGTTATTGATATAAGCCCGGGATAATATACGAAGTCCTTGGAAAGCGCATAACGTGATATAAACTGTTTTATTAGTATTATTAGTATAATTATTGTTATGATGATGAAGATGATGATGATGATGAGGGGAGTTTATTGTCTGTGTTAGAAAGGATTAAATTTGATAAAAAGTTGTGTATTTGGGTGATTTCAATATTGATTTGTATAACCCCAGCGTAAATGCTGAAATGTTTCTTACTTCCTTATTGTGTTTGGGGACGCATCAATTGATTAAGACCCTCGTAGGTAACACCCACGTCAGGTTCCTTAATTGATCATATTCACACAAATATGGGTGCAGATCGCATATGTGCTGCTACAATTGTAACTGACATTTCAGATCATTTTCCTATATCTGCTATTTTTTAAGATAGCTCAGTAAAATTACAACCACAAGGAGAAGTAAGATATAGAAGTTACAAAAACTATGAGAAAGAACGGTTTTGTGATAGTCTACTCTTGGAATCCTGGGGAAATGTATATGAATGTACTGATGTTAATAAAGCATATGATATATTTGTACAATCATTCATAGGTATATGTGATCAACATGCTTCGATTGTTCATCGTCACTCTTCCAGGAGGAAAAATGATAAACCATGGCTGACTAGAGCTATTAAGAAGTCAATTAAAAAGAAATATAAATTGTATGGTAAAGTATTAAAATCAGACTATAATGAAGATAATTTGAAAAAATATAGGACGTATAGAAATGTTTTAACTACAGTTTTGAGGAATGCGAAGAGGAAATATTATAGCGATGTATTTGAAATGTATAAAGGCGATACAGCGCAAACATGGAAGTCAATAATAAGCTATTGAAGAGTGGAAATAGTAAAGTGAAAACACCACATGTAAATAAGCTCTGTGTTGATGATAATAGTAGTAAGAAAGTTTTAACCTCAGGGAAAGAAATATCAGAAGGCTTCAATTATTTTTTTGTTAACGTTGGGCCTAACCTTGCTAAATCTATTAATGGTAATGTTGACGATGTTATTACATTCAAGGATTATCTTACTGGTGGAATAATTGACTCTATGTTTTGGGAACCAGTTACTCATTACGAGGTACAGAACTATTTATTAACTTTGAATGTAAAGAAAGCTTGCGGCTTTGATGATATTCCAGCCCGATTACTGAAGGATGATGCTGAAGTAAATGCAAACAAAAATTATCTTATATTTATAAAAGTAGCCAAAGTTACACCAATTTTTAAAAAGGGGGGTTGAAATGTCCCAGGCAATTATAGACCAATTTCAGTTTTGCCTCTATTGGCCAAAATATTTGGGAAATTAGTAAACAAGAGGCTACTTGTCTTTTGATTAGATTCAAGATTCAAGATTTTTTTTTGTCCATAATATAATACAGAAATTTGTTTTCTATTGGTGTAACATGTAATACATAAAACATAAGACAAAAACATGGTGTCGTGTGCTGAAAGCCAGAAGGGCGTCAAGACATTATAAGAAAAAGTCTATGAGCAGCACAAAACATGAAAATACAGTTATATGACTTAAACATAGCAAGAATTTTAAATACAATTCTGAATCACATCATGAATAAATTCAGGTATGAATATAAATGTGAATATGAAAGTAGAATAGGAGCAGCATCACAATCGAAATACGAGCAGAAAGAGAAAGGAAGAGAGAGCTCAAGCTCGAAGGACTGATAAAAGAGAGAAATACAGGGAGAGCTGGTCAGGGTCCAAAGAGAAAGGGGAGAGATAGAGAAGGAGAGATGGCATAATTTCCAATCAGATTATAATGCATGACAGAAAAATACATCGCCATAGTAATGTAGAAACAAATCAGCAGCAGAGCTAAACAACTAATGTTTTTGACCCACAAAGGTGATAAGGTGGAAAACTTTACAACCCAATCCCTACAAATTTATTTTACTGGGGTAGAACAAAATTAACAAATATTATTTTGAAAGGAAAGATGTCTTGTATAAGCATCAGTGTGGTTTTCATAAACATCATAGTACTAAGTTGTCTTTAATTAATTTGGTTAATGATGTGCTTAAATCACTGAATAAGGGCAGTGTTACACTAGGTGTATTCCTAGATTTCCAGAAGCTTTTGATACAATTGATCACGCAATATTGGCTGGAAAATTAGAACATTGTGGAATAAGGGGCCTGTCTCTTCAGTGGTTTAAAGATTATCTTTGTAGTAGATTTCAGTTTGTGAATTATGATGGACATAGCTCATTAAAGCCGATAATAAAATGTGGTGTTCCTCAGGGTTCCGTGTTGGGACCAACACTGTTTTTGTTGTACATAAATGATTTGCCAAACTCTACAAATCATTTTAATTTTAGACTTTTTGCAGATGATTCTAACTTGTTTTATACGTTTCCACC